>NQII01009890.1:12905-39261 GCA_002778355.1 Clitarchus hookeri
AGACGTTTACGACGGAGCAGCAGCGACAAGACAGTTACAACGAAGTTACGACGGAGTCGGGAGTTCCGCCGAAGTCACGAGAGAGTCAGATACGAGGAACGACGAGCGACGAGGAGAGAACTGCACTTCCAGGGATCGAGCCCAGGACTTCCCAGGAGAGACACCGAGACAGCACGACAACGCCAGCCACCAGCATTGAGGTAATTTCAGCAACCCGCCGAAACATCTCCTCCCCCCCCCCTCTCCCGACGCAAACATTCGCCGAGACGTGTGTAGGGCGCGGGATAGCTAGATTCCACCCTCCGAGGAGATATAAAAGGGACTAGGTCTCATAGATGTACAGGTCACTGTAATTTTGGACAATAAAAGTTAAGCATGAATAAACCGAACCCAGTTACGTCTTTGTGTCACCCCTCTTACAGCAGCCCAAGGTGCCGTTAGCCAGCACCGTAACAAATTACTATGTACTCTGCTATCCACCAGCCTGTTTAGTACAGGTGGGAGCAGCATCGAGTCAACATACTTAAGTTTTGTTTTTAACTTGTAAAGACTCTATTGTTGTAATTGTACAGTGATAAGTGATATTTCAAAATGAAGCGGTCGTGTGTTAGCGAAGTTTGGACTTATTTTACAATATGTGATGCTGAAAATGTGAAATGCAAAATATGTAATAAACAATACTCGCGCAAAGGAAGAACAACAAGTGCTATGAGAAATCACCTGGAAGCTTTGCATAAAAACGAGTATAATGCTTTAAAGAATAGGGAAAATGAAAAGCGAAATGCTTCTACAACAAGTGTTGTGGCCTCCACTTCACGACAATGTACGAAAACCGACCTGAAACAAATGTATTTTATTGATTGCGTCAAAAAAACAAAAAAAGTGGGATAACAACAATGCCAAGTCTTTGGAAATTGATAATTTAATAAGCGACATACTGGTGAAAATATAGCTATAAAACTTGAAACCATGTTGTCGCATTGGGAAATACCTAAAGAAAAAGTGCAATGCATTGTTAGAGATGGTGGCACAAACATGAAAAAAGGTATTTCTTTGTTATTAATTAGAGATATTGATTGTTCGTCACACCAAATTCAGCTGGTTGTCAAGGAGGGGCTTAAGGCACAAGATTCCGTTATAACAGTGATTGCAAAATGTAAAAAGATGGCAACACATTTTCATCACTCAGATGTACCTCAAGATGAACTGGCTGCCTTACAAGAAAGACTCGATCAGCCAAAGCTGAAAATCATACAAGAGTGTGCTACAATATGGAATAGCAGCTTGTATATGTTAGAGCGTATTTTGAAAAACAAAGATTCGTTATGTCTTTATGCTTCCCAGAATAACAAGATTTCACAACTAACTTCCGAAGAGTGGATTATTGTGGAAAAAATAATAACTTTACTCAGACCTTTTGAAGAAATTACAAAAGAACTAAGTGCAGCCAATATTTCTGTATCCTCAGTAATTCCATTATTGTCCACTTTGGAAAAAATTATTGGTGAATTTGATGTGACCGACGAATGCGTTGGGAATACGATTTTAGTTCTTAAACGAGAACTATGTCGCAGATTTTCCCATTTGGAAAATGACGTATTGTTTGCTACGGCAACTTTTATTGACCCGAGATACAAATTAAAATTTTTCAAAAATTCTTCAACCAGAGATCAAGTTGTGAAAAATATTTTAGAGTCAATTGGAAACGATGAATCAAGCCTATCGTCTTGTTCAAATCCTAAGCGTGCCAGAATGACTACTCATCGGATTGAAACATCTGGTTCCAGTGCCAGTCTGACAGAGAAATCTATATCTTTAAGAGACACCATGAAATTGCTGATGGATTCCAGCGAAAGTGAAGAAGAAGAAAATGAATGTACGAACCCTATAGAAGTTTTGATAAAAAAAACCATCAATAAATATTTATTAGATAAATGTGTGGAAAATGATGTAGATCCACTTACATGGTGGGCGGTAAATAATAAGAAGTATGGTATTATTTCTCCCATAGCCAGGCAATATTTAGTAACACCACCCACTAGTGTGCCTAGCGAAAGGGTCTTTAGTGGGGCTGGTCTTCTTTACACACCCCACCGAAATAGGCTGCAAGGAGAAAAGGCATCAAAACTTCTATTTCTGAAGTTTAATATTCCTCTACTCTTATTTAATTACTAAGTGTTTCACTTAATTGTGCTTAGATATAAACAATTTTTCATAGTTTTATTTTTCGATTTCAAGAAGTAATGTTTAATGGATATCTTAAAAATTACATAATTAGTGAGTTAGTATTAGTACCAAAGTTAAAATTAACAAAATGTTAAGAACATATTTGTTTTAATTGAAAAGAAGATTATTATATTGTTTGTTTTTCTTCACAATATATTTTTAACTTTATTCATAAGAAGTCGATTTGATTTACAATTAAACATGATTACTAGTTCATTAAAAGATCTCACATATTTGAATAAGATACCCTTTAGGTTGCATAAATGCATATTGTTAAGTGTTTTTACAAAAGATCTCATTTAAAGTTGATTTGTATAATTAAAAAGGTTGGGTTATATCTTATTCCATTGTTTTGTGTTACAGCAGTTCAGTGGTATTTGATCATACAGTTGTGTTACAATATAGTTTAGAAGTTTTAAGAAATTACCTGCCTTAATTTGATTTTGCTTAGGTAAATAAGAATAAAAGAATATCAAGAGTGTGTTTCTGTTATGTAATCTAGTGAATAACTACAAGGCTGTTTCCCAAATATCATTAAAATACACTCTTATACATAAAAAATATGTTAATAAATAAAAATGTCTTAATCATAGCAGTTGCATTATTATTTAATAAACATTTTCATTTTTCATTGCCAAATACATTCGCAAAATATTGGCATCATTTTTGCGAATACGAATGTGAATCTTCAAAAACATGCGAATATTCGCGAATGCGAATATTCGTTGCATCACTAGTGTGTATATAGGTTTGATTTAGACTGGGGGATTGGGTGGGGGAGAAAACTTTCACTTTGATTACATATTATAGAGACAATACTTTGCAATGAAATGTGTCAACATTCAAGTAGTCCATCCAACAACATTAACATGGCAACGCCAATCTCTCATAAGCCCCCGGATGGCCGTGCTGTAGAGAATTTGTGCGATTCTTGTTTAACCTAATATTTCATTTATCTGTTTTTTTTATACTAATATCAGCTCTTTATTATTTGATTTTTCATAACGTATGACTTTAATTTGTGCTAACCTTCTCGTACAGATTCCTTTTGCTTTTGAAATCTGTATAAGAGATTACTCATAGTGCGTTCTAACGTGTTTAATATTTTTCAAATTTATTTCAGGTTTGCTTAAAATTTTATTTACTGTATTTTACGTTGTATGTTGCGGTAGTTTTTGTGTGCAGTCATGAGTTCTAGCGAGGTGAATAAAAGAGAAGTCACCAACGCCAACAGGACATCATTAACCTCACCGAATCGTTGTATTCACTAATTAGCTGAGGGGAAATGAAACCCTGCAACGTCGCGGAAAGAGCGGCAGAAATGTTGAAACTCTCCAGATCTACAGTGCTAAGGTATGTTAAAATATCTGTAGTATTAACCATTGCGTTTGCAAGTTGTGTGTGTTAAGATCAATTACGTTGGCCCACGAAATGTGTTTACAAGAACATAAAGAAAATTTGTTAATAACTTGATAACGTCGTCGAACGTAGTCTACGTGTATTTTTAACGTTTTATTTGGGTAATTATTAAGTTTATAGCGTTTCCTGTAAAAATAAAAATAATTCATTGAAAATCTTATATTTCCACTCTGCTAATGATGCAGAACACGAATAACAGAACCTAACCCCACAATGAGTGAATCACTATTTTATATTTTTTAACTAAGCTAGGATTGTAGGGTTATATAGTAACCAATACCTGCCACCGATTAAACTAACCTAAACTAACACACGGCAGAGCATATCACATTGTCACACATCATTTCTAAACAAATCCTTGTATGTTTTTGGTATCAGTGACTGTAGTTGACCCAGTAACTGAATTATGGTCCTTTTTAAATTATGCAAATTAGGTTGGCTATGTAGCACTGAAAGTGAAAAATATGACACTGATAATTTACAATAACTAAAAGACAATGGCTGTAGAACAGTGGTGTTGGGGAAATGCATTAATACACAATTGTTTTCTTAAAAGATTATGACTGCGATTTCATCGATTACGATGTCCTCTCATGTTTAGTGAAGTGATACAGATATGTTTAATAGTAGGGGAAGTTCCAGTTATATCGACTGTAATCTATTTAGTGACGTATAACAATGGCAATTAATGCCGCAATGTAACTTATAAATACAAAACAAGCTCCTTCTTCAGAATCTTAAAATGCACCATCTCTCCATAACCTATATAAAATTAATTGACTATAACAAACTCACTATAGAGGCAATTTTCCTTACCATTGTCAGTTGTCTTTATAATAAATTTCCACTGTATATATTGGGTTGTTTATGAAGAATCCCTCGCAGGGGTACACAAATTCCAACACAAAGTAGTTTTTATTTTTAATTACACATTGTAATACCACCTTTTGGTTAGGTGATTCATACACTCACATTTGAGTCTATATAACCCTACAATCCTAGGTTAGTGTAAAACCCAACAATCCTAGGTTAGTTTAAAAATGTAAAATAGTGATTCACCCATCGTGGGGATAGGTTCTGTTAGGTTAGGTGGGCACATGTTACGAAATTAGTCGGACGTTAATGCCCGTCGTATATTCGTGTTCTGCATCATTAGTGGAGTGGAAATATACCATTTTCCGTGAAATTATTGTTATTTTTTACAGAAAAGCCCCCTAAACTTAATAATTACCCAAATAAAACGTTAAAAAAGACACGTAGAAAACGTTCGACGATGTTATCAAGTTATTAACAAATTTTCTTTATGTTCTTGTAAACACATTTCGTAGGCCAACATAATTGACCTTAGCACACACAACTTGCAAACGCAATGGTTAATACTACATATATTTTAACATACCTTAGAACTGTGGATCTGAAGCGTTTCAACATTTCTGCCGCTCTTTCCGCGACGTTGCAGGGTTTCATTTCCCCTCGCCTAATTAGGGAATACAACGATTCGGTGAGGTTAATGATGTCCTGTTGGCGTTGGTGACTTCTCTTTTATTCACCTTGCTAGAACTCATGACTGCACACAAAAACTACCGCAACATATAACGTAAAATACAATAAATAAAATTTTAAGCAAACCTGAAATAAATTTAAAAAATATTAAACACGTGAGAACGCAATACGAGTAATCTCTTATACAGGTATCAGAAACGAAAGAAATCGGCACAACGAGAAATAATAAAGAGAGGATATTAGTAAAAAAAATATTTCAAAAACCAGTAAATGAATTATTATTGGTTAAACAAGATAATTGCACCAATTCTCTGGCACGTGTGTCGACCACATCTCGCCAACACACGGAACGAAGGTTTGTAAACAAATGGCCGCTCTACTTTCACCTTGAGCGTGATCTTGCGAGAATGCAAGGAACATTGAAATCAAAGTACATTAGCATCACGTCATTAATAATTGGCATAATAAGACACAAGTCTTTTTGAAACCCATTTGTAAGCGATAAATTAACAATTACGTTAAAACTTTAGAACTATTTCCTCTCTTTGTGCTGGCAACCTAACGGCATAACTGTATCCGCGCTCGCCGCTGTTTGTATGGTTATATGCATGTAGCTTACGGCTAGGGTGTTTTTTCATCGGTTGATTTTCAAAAGTTTCTTCCAGTCGTGAACCGACTATACATGTGCAGCATTTATTTTTACATGGAGTACACTTCTTAAATTGTAACCAAATGTCAAACATAAGTGATTTTCATATTATAACAAGTGTTCGCCATTACCCAGCACTGTGGGATAAATTGCTAACAACTCAGCATTGTAGGCTATGTTGTGTATTTTTCCTTATTATGTTATTACAATGTGATGTATTTTGTCACTATACAACTGATCATATGGGTATTATTTTGCTCATTCCTGCAGGGCTCTACACACAAAACATACATGTGACCATAAACTTAACATATATCATGGGCATAGACTTATGCAATTTTGTAGTGTGTGTGTATTCTCTCTGTATAGGTACTGCAAGATGAACAATCGTGGAAAGAAATTCAGAAAGGCTTTTAACAGAAATGAAATTTCCGTCAATGTTTGGGGGCAATGGACTGTAAACATATAGTAATACGTAATCAACCACACTGTGGTTCCGTTTTTTCAACTACGAGTCAACATTTAATTTAGTTTTATTAGACATCGTTGATAGCAACTATTTGTTTAATTACATTGACGTAGGAGCAAACGGGCAGATGAGCGATGCAAACATATTTCGGAATAGAGATTTTTTTACCGCTTTGGGTGAAGACAAGTTGCGCATTCCACGCGGTGGAATTTTTTTCACTGATAATGCATTTCTGCTTAAGGTTGACATTTTGAATCCATAAACAAGATGTGGAACATTGAGTGTAGAACAGCGCATATTCAACTACAGACTATCCTGTGCTTAGACGAATTGCGGAAAACGCGTTCGGAATATTAGTATCAAGGTTTAAGATTTTTGAGAGACCACTTAATGTTCAAATTGATACAGCTAACAGAATAGTGAAAGCAACGTGTGCACTGCATAACTGGCTTCATCGGAGTAGTCCAAATTATGTAACATACAACATGGTTGATAGAGAAGACCATGAAAAAGGCTCTACTATACTCTGTGCATGGCGTTTGCTTCCTCGTGCAACAGGATTGATAAATAGTGGACGTGTTTCAGGCACAAGATACAAGAATAATACAGAAATGTTATGCGACAGATATACACATCATTTTTTTTTCTCTGCAGAGGTTGCAGTTCCATGACAACATGAAATGATATAATTACCTTACTATAGGATGTTTCAAAATCATGTATACTTGAGAGCAACTTATACATCTATGGCAGTAAATTTTGTTCAGTAAGTCAAAAACGGTAGATATTTTATAACTCTTCCGAGTACTAAACCAGTGCTTAATTAAATAACTTCTATATTGGAACTATTTTCTGTTAAATCATTTCTCATTACATATTTGCAGCTTCTGTTTGTAGGCTAATAAAAGTATATATTTACCATACATACTGTCCATTTTTTAAAATTATATCTCAAATATTTCCTTTGTCACATTCCCCCTTCCAAAACCATAACAGTAGTTTCTTGTATACATCATCCAAACCAGCTCCCGATTTCGTAGACTTGCAGATTTTTGCCACTTCTTGACTATGCGTAGACCAAAGTGCTTTTGTTTAATTTTTTACATCTTAAACTGTTCCTAGCACTGGCAGATTTTCTGCAATGACCTATAGTGCTTTTTTACCTTCCCCCACGATTCTTGTACTTTGCACTTGTTGTGTTTCACAAACACTCTTGCGTTTCGTACATTTCTGCAAAAGCAAGAGTATCTTTACCACTCCACTTAGCCATTTTCACTACTGCTGTCACACTACTAGACTGAAGTATTTTTCAAGTTGCTGTTTACACGGTGCCAGTTGCTCTGAGTTCCAGGAATTATGCATTTCAGTGCCTTATCGCATGCCAGTAGCTGGCTTGTTGAGACAGCTACAGGAACGTCAGAATACTGGTTCCAGTGCTGGCACCAGTTACTTGAACAGGGTGTCTACATGTTTCCATTTCAATTCCTGTGATCTGGATCCAGCTACTGGCCTCGTGTAAATGTACCTTAAGGGCGTAGTGGACTCAGAACCACTTACCTACATACATAGTTAAAAAAATTAATTCTTTCATTAACCGATCTAAAAGTTTGCTGCATTTAGCAGATATAAGCATAAATCAATAACAGATCACTTCTAGTTTTTAGGGTTCGGTTACAATGGCAATTTGTGACCAAAATTTAGCTGTGCAGAACACAAGAATGTAATTGTATGTAATAAACTTGGTTTTGATAACTCAAAATTTACTGATTTTATCAGAAACGATTATATACAGACAAGGAGCGAGTTCAGTGATTCAAAGTGATGAAATGTGTTCACACTTCCTGTAAACCAGTCACTGATAATGTGCTTCTAGTATAGTTGATGATATTTCAGTTTTGGGTTTTATAATACAATATGAAAACATTTTGTCTGCTAATAACTTTAAATGGATGTTAAAACCATTACTACAAAAAAGATTGAGTTTTGAAAACATCTATCATTGGACATGAGTGAGTGAATGTACTGACTAAAGAAAACGTCATGTCGCACCCACATTGAAATAGTGTTATAAGACAAATTATTTGTGTTTTTTTTTATTATATTATTTACACTGTTGTGTATAGGCTGCTCACAGTAAAGTGAGCACTTTTTGAGGCAGTTTCATCAGACATAATATCCAATCAATATATTTCATTGTGACCTCTGAATTTTGGTTTTGAGTATAGTGAAATGTATACAATTTTTTTATTACTTACATGGAAGTGTTAACATTTGCAAGTGGCGGAATGATATAAATTGGCCAAAAGAAAAAAGTAACCAGGCCTTCATAAGTGCTCCCTTTACAGTGAACAGCCTCTTAAATCCCGATTTTCACAGAAAACTAATGTTTTATAAGTTGCATATTTTAATAGCCATTTTATGATCTTTAATTACAATTATTTGTTAACGTAATACACAAATGTATTTCTCTAAGAACTGTGGTACAGTAGAGCACCCCTTAACCAGAATTCCCTCAAATGAAACTCCCCATATCCGGAACTAATTTTCCAAAAAATTTCAAACGTTGCAAATTTGTGTCATAACTTTCCTGTGCTTGCGAGAGGTTTTTGGTTGCTCACACCAGACTGTACATGCCCGCTAGATGGTAAAAAAAGCTGCATAATGAAGAGACAGCCATCCCAAGTGACACAGCTACAGCTACGTTGCTAATGACAAAAGTGACAGTGACTAATGGCAATGTGTAACACATTGCCATTGGTTTTAATGGTGTGACTTTCTGAATTTAGTGTTCTAATGTGTTAGTGTAAATGTACCGTATTTTGGCATGTTTAGACTGCACCAGAAGTTTTTGATGAAAAATTAGGGATATTTAATATTTGAAGTATAAGCCGCACTGAATTTTTGTATTCCCATAAATATTGCCGGGCTTCATCATGCTAGTACGGCAACAGCAAACTATGGTAACGTCAAACTAATTTATTTGTAATTTAGTGTTATCATTGCCGTGCTGCCTGGCCTCCGCCTGCTGAAAAGTGGCAACAGCGCAGTATTCTGCGTAAATAAAACTTTTGTATTTATCAAAATGCCTCAACACTGCATTTGAATTGCGGAACATATGCGCCGTACGTAGCCTGCCAGCTCGGCTGGCTGTTGCCGGGCATGGTGCATGTGGCATCTCACACACACACAGCTACTACTGGCTGTCTTATTCTACCAGAGAGAGCATGAGAGCGTGAAAAACAAAAAAAAAAGGGAAGTAGGGAGAAAGAAAATAAAGGGACCGAGCAAGCTTGGTTTGTGCTGGGCGGCTGAGGTTGTGGATGTGGGAAGGGGATGGTGGTGGAAAGGAAGGATGCCAAGCAAGAGGAAGAAAGAAAAAAGAGAAAGAAAGCAAGCAACCTGGATGGCGGCTGGAAGTGATACAAAGCAGAACTGTCGAGGACATGCAGGCTAAAGTATGGTGCGATCCATACGCATTTAAACACGAGTGATAAGCTATTCATTTGTTATTATTTTTTTTACTTCCTTTGAAACTAAAACATTAAAGCGTACTGTACGTTGACAAATTTCTGAACATGGTTTAAGGGGTTGAAAAAATTGTATGCCAATATCCCGTAAATAAGCCGCACCCCACTTTTGTAATTTTTTTTTATGTGCAGCCTATACACGCCGAAATACGGTACTTTGTGAACTTTGTCTATAATACGTCAGCCCTGCTCTTGCAAATGTATATTGTGCCGACGTGCTATGCAGTAAGGGAAAGACTGTCCACGGAATTGACTATACTTCGGGAAGTTTCATCATTTGCACGCCAACACAAACAGTAACATGTCACCGCTGCAGCCCTAGATTATCTCCAGACCTCACTTACTCATGCGGATGCGTGTGAAGAGATAAGAAACCCCGCCAGCAGGTTGTGAATGGTCATTAACGCAGCACCGGGAGTTTCATGACTTACATTTCACTAACAGTACATCGTGTTTTTTTAATGGTTTTGTAGCTTTAAGGATAAAACTAATGATTTACACTCATCAGTTTCTTAAGTTAAAATTATGTGCCACATATACACGAGTTCAGACTAAAAATGTGTTATTTTTCACACCATCCCACCCTCATTTCCCATAACCGGAATTTTCCCACAGCTGGAATAACCTTTCTCCCCACGATTCCAGTTGAGGGGTGCTCTACTGTATTATACTTAAGACTGTATTTTACTTGGAGGTGCGAATTATGACTTACATTTACAGTAGAAATCACCATAGGCATCTACAGTTAGGAACTTTTTTTTCCTCTAGTAAGAGTGTTTTAATTCCATATATAATAATACAAACAGTAACAAAATATCACTTAAATTTTTTGCAGATATGCAATAGTTATACTACCACTTGTATAATCACATAAGCTGTAAACTGTCTAGCAAGATTTACTTTTATACTCTATCTAAAGTCAAAACTATTCTCTCTTTTGTTCTACTTACGGACACTATTTTTCAGAAAAATTATTTCATATACCATAAAATTAAATTTTACTACTTATAATATTGTACCGAATAATTACATTAAATAGCAGTTGTCTATTGAATAACTATACAAGATGAAAGTATTAACTTTCTGTTACTTTTGTACCTTTATTATATAATAAATGTAACTCACCGTTTTGTGATGTACTGAAGAAGGGGTTGACAGTTGTGTTTTTCGTTGAGCAGAAAGACGCAATGCTGTTTTATGTCCTCTACAAGGATAATTTTGTCGCTCACACACATTTCCATTATCCATAGTGTAAAATGTGGACACTGCACTGATTATCTTGATGCCATGTAATGCGGTTGCGAAAGGGAGCAGGGAGGATATCAAGCAGTGGTGTGCTTCCCCCTTCCCTTCCCAAACCGCGCACGTGAGGGGAAGAGACTCCCTTCAGCCTCTTGCCCCTACTCTTCCGAACCAAGCAGTGCTTCCCTCTTGCAGTAATGGCCATCCCTGCTTGGAAGTGCTTCGTCCTATGCACTACTTAGTTTAAATTTAACAGCGCAGGCTATACAAAATACGCTGCCTTTTGAGATTTAATGCTGTAGCACTATGAAAAATTGGTACTCTTATTCTATGTGAAATTTTCTATATGCCTCCTTTTTAATATTTCCCGAAATGTGAACAGAAACTTGTGAAATGACATGCAAAGTCAGCCAAGTTGGGACTTTAGTTTTGCATGTATTTAAGCTTATTAATAAAAATTAAAAAAAGGAAGGTGGACAGATTACATATTCATTACATGAATAAAGCCAACCACTGCATTCTAAGTTCATTATTGCCTTCAAAACGCCAAAAATAAAACCATGCTGATTCTCTAGTTTCTGCTTGTGGTCCAACCTCCTCTTAAGGAACACGTCGTAGGGGTAGTGAAGTGCTTTCGTAATAATTATTTTGCTCTTTTAAAGTACAAGCAAGGAGGTGAGTTACTGCTCGTACTACCTCAAGATGTTTGCTGAAACACGATGGGTGATTGCCTATTGGCATACATAAAAATATAGACCAACCCTCATGAAAATCTGTGAAGAAAACCTCAGTACAGTTAATGATAACATTTACAGTAAAGTGATGAACATGGGTTTGAAGAGAAATGCAGATCTACTGAGACGTCTAAAACCAGTAGCAACTGCTCTTGATATAGTGCAAAAAGATAGTTGCACTATTTCAACAGCAGTTAATTTGTGGAAAACACTTGAGGAAAGCTTGAAAAACAAAAATTGTGGCACAGTTATCATGAAGCAGTTTCACAGTCGCATTAGACAAGTACTTGGTTGCATATATTTCTTGGTTTAACCTTATAGACACTCGTTACTGCAGTAAACATTTAATACCTGAAGAAAAATCGTATGTGCTTCTATTTGCAAACAATATGTACAAAAAGTCACTACTGCTTATGATTATTAACTTTCAAGTAAAATCAACTTCTTTCCATGGAGTTCTGTTCGACTGCAGTATTGTCTCAAAGTATCATGTCTAGATTGGTGGAAAATGCACGTTATTTCAGGTTCGGAATATGATGATACAGAAGACAACTGTTCATTGCAGCTGCATCTTCTGCTTTAATGGAAAGAATTTTTTCTACGTTTGGTTTGGTCCAGTCTACATTAAGGAAACACTTGGGCACAGAAAAAGCAGCAAAATTTGTATATTTGTTTAAAGTTTTGAATAAGTGAAATTTTTTTACAAATATGTGTTCAATTACTTTTTAATTATTTGCAGGGTAAAGTAAAACAGCTTCATTGTTCTTTTCAGAAAGATAACTAGAAAGATTTTTTTTCAACAAAAATGGACAGAAAACTTATGGCAGTTGCATTTCGCATTATTATGCTTATATTTGTGTTTTGTTAATGTATGGTACTGACGTAATTTATTTCAACTAAAATTTTGACACTAAGTATAATGTCAGAATCATAAAAACACATGTTAGTATTATTTATTTAGGCTTGTACCAGTGTACGCCCAGAGCCAAAAACATACTTGCACAGTGCAAACTACTTACAAATACAAAAACATGGTCAGAACAATAAATAACATTAGTTGGAATTGTGGAGAAGAATGTTACAGAATATGATTACTTATTTGTGATAAACTTGTTAAAAATTAGTGATAAAATCACATAAAGCAGTACCTTAAAAAAAATCCAGTTTTCATAAAAACAAATCTGATTTAGGAAATTAAATAATTCAGATTTTTTTTTTATGTATTAAAATATGATTTTATACACCCTTCTTACAAGGGTGAGTGATATTATTTATATTCAGTGTAGTATTGCATCTTAGCAAGGGAATTTAAGAGTTTACATAATTTATACATAAAATGATAGGTTGCAATTTTTACTTGATGTTTAATTAGTCTGATCCTGTGTAAATTATGTTCAAGCATAGCCTTCTTGCACTGAAAAATACTGTCAAATCGTAGCCAAACATTACGCACCGAGCCAGAGTCCCGACGCCAGCAAGGGAGTTAATCCCCAAAACAGTGAATCAAGGCATGCCTGCAGTTCTTTTTAGGTAATGAGTGCTAAGCGCTCGAAAATGTGCGAAGTTTGGAATTTGTTGTAAAAAGAATAACCGGGTGTATGTGCCGATGTGCTATTGCATGTCGGCACACACACACACATCCCTTATGATTGAAAATTCATGAAGTTCCATGAAGTAAGGTTAGGTCTTCATGTATTTAGCATTATAAAGCCGCCCAATTGACATAAATTGTGAATAATTTTTGTGGGTTTTTAATTTCCCTGGTCTTCAAAGCTTTCCCCACTATCACATTTTGCAGTATGTACTTCAAATATTGTGATGCCCCCATTAATTTTTTTCTATTCATTGTGATTGGTAATGTCAATAAATACCATGTTCTGAGATTTTATTTTTTGAAAAGTCGCGATTCTTAACAATTACGGTACTGTTATTTTGATATGACGTAACTCAGAGAGTTGCAAGTTTTGAAAACAGGGTGACTGCACTACATGAATATCTGCCCTAAACTGAGGCTTGGCGGTACACAAATGTACCTGTTGTAAGGGAAAGTGGGCTGGTGAAGGTCATCCTGTTATACAAGGCATTCGGACTAGACCTGCTAGAAGGGAAGTAGTTGTTTCAGCCTTGGGTGGTAGAACTGACAGTCACACTGTGTTTGTAAAACACATCAGACTTTCAAAGTCATGTTATAAGATCCTAGATTTAAAAAATGTTACTTTGAATGATGTTACAGCTTTGAATGACAATTCCTGTTCAGCTAGAATAATGTTTGATGAGCTAGGAACAGCATACCACCTTGATGAGTGTCTTTCTTGTCCAGGAGTATAAAATTTGAAAGAAGAGTTATACTTGGAGCTGGAAGAAGTGGTCAACCACATAATTTACAAGCAATGGGTATCCATGGACAGGTGCAATTTTTTTTTAAACATTTACTAAAACCAGAGAAGGGTTTTTGGAATCATAATGTGAAATGTTATTGGTTCTGAGGAGATATTCTATTATTGCAAAAACCACAGTGTAATTACTATAACTTTTTAAAAGACAGGGTCAGTAAAATTGAAGCTGGTAATTAATTATTAATGATAAATGTGAGAAATTCAAATGAGTCGTTAGAAATGCGACAGTTGGTTCCACTTTCAGAAGTGCAGCGACGTTGATGAAGCTAATATTCCAAGTGAATGGATCTGTACATGTAGAAATGGCGATATTAAGAAGGTTGATAGTAATGTCGCTCAACAAAACGGAAGTGAACTTGTGTCTGATCTCGTTGAAGAGTTTGTTCAATGCGAAAAATTGTTAATATTCTGCAGTTGGATCTGAGTGCAATTCGAAGAAAGCAACAGGAACTTTTATTGTCTTAAAAATAATTTACTCAACATGTTTCCAGTCAGTGTCAACAGTCAGCCTCGGACGAAAACCGTACGTTGCAGCCGAACGGGGTCTGGCAAATACAAGAAAACTCAAGAAGACCACAGACCTTCAAAATACCAGTCATAACAAAGAACAACAGATTCTTGCATCTGCCTCATCAGCAAGATGACGACTGACGTACTCTGGAAGAAAGGTTACAAGGAAAACCTCTTCGATTAAGGTAACATCAAGCCAAAATAAAAAGAATATTGTAAACAAAAAATCTTCATATTATGTGTCAAAAAGTAATGTGTCTAAAAAATGTGATAAAAAATTACTTTTAATTTTAGGGAATAGTCATGCAAGAAATATTTCAGCAGATCTCGGTGGAAAACTCTGAAATAGGTTTATAATTACAGATTTTGTAAAGCCAGGGGCTCCACTGAGAGAGAGTGGGTCGCCAAACAGTTTGAAAGGCTTATAAAAAAATTATCACATAATTGTTTTTGGCAGTGCGAATGATGTAAATAATAATGAGTCAGACAAGGCACTTAAAGCACTTCAACCTTAAATTCAATCTTACCTTTATTCAATTATACAAATGTGATAGTTGTGTCAGTGCCTTGCCGATTTGATCTAAGTGAAAATTCCTGTTTAAATGTGGCTGTAAAAAATATAAATAAAATTAATAAATATATGTAAACAATACAACCATGTTAGAGTGGTTACGCTAGTATTAGAAAGATCCAATTTCACCACTCATGCACAGCACCTGAACTACAATGGCAAAAGTAATCTATATTAACTACTTTGCAACATACTTTTTAGCAAGGATAGTAGTGAAAATGACAAATGCCAAACGGCAATACCTTGCAAATGGTCTAATAATAAACTAAGCCCATCACTATCTTCTCAACAGCCCTTTTTAGAACAGTAAAGTCAGGGTTCCCATGCTCCTTGAAAGTGCTTGAAATTCATTAAATTAATCAAGGGCCCTTAAAAGTGCTTAAAAAATAAATGTTGAGTTGCTTAACAGTGCTTGAAAAATTTTCAGGTGCCTAAAGGACTTAATTTTCACAGGGTTTATTTACATAGTATTTATTCATGACAAATCAAAAGTTGTGTGCAGCCATTATATTTACAGGAAAATTTATGGTATATATAATTAGTTTCTATGGAGTTGTACACCTTTTTTTTTTATAGTGTACAGTAGTAGGCCTGCATGTTTGTTCTGTATACAATTATTATCAGCAGTTGTGATGACCATATTCATGTTTTGGTTCTGACAAGACAATTTACTTTCCAGCACTACCAAACATACGATAATTCTTGTACATTGACACAAGAATGTAGGGTTTGTGAACAATGTACAATAATCTGATTTCATATGCTTTTGTACGAGAATTCAGAGAACCTGGGGTAACATTAATTACAAAAAGGAGTGTTATTCCCTAATTGTGAAGAAAGCTTTTTTTTTTGTGGCTGTAACAATTAATTTAGATGTGAGAAAAATATTCCTCGATACTTCTTTCTTGTCTGCTTCATCATGCAAAATTTTTTGCTTTCAATTTGTCTTCATCCTTGTAATGCCCATTACAGTCAATTTTGGTTCCTCAAAAGTTTTGGAAAAAGTGCTTGAAATTTTTTAGCTAAAAACAGTGGGAACCCTGAAAGCATGTATATAATATCCGTTCAGATGATAGGCTGTACTATAATTGTGAACTTAACACCATTGTTAATAATGTACAGAATATTATTGGGTAAAATTGATAATTTTGTAGAGGCTTTTCACACATATCAAAATGAAAATAATACTAATATCAATATTATCTTTTTAACAGAGCACTTTCTAAAGCCCCAACAAAGTAACCAAATACAGATTCCAAGTTTTAAACTTTCATCTTTCTATTGTAGGAATAAATTTGCTGGAGGTGGTGTTTGTATTTTTATCCAAAATGATGTCCCTCATGAGTCCATAAACATATCAGAAATATGTATTGATAAAGGTATAGAATGTGCAGCAGTGCTTATAAAATTGTGCACAAAAAAGGTTTTAATAATATCTATTTATAGATCACCAACTGGAAATTTTACAAACTTTTTAAAGAATCTGGATTTAATTCTTTCAAAGCGTCGTAACCCTAAAGTTTAGTTAATCCTTTGTGTTGATATTAATATAGATTACTTATCCGATGGCTCTTATAAAAAAGCTTAAGGTCATTAATGCAAACTTTTAACTTAGTCCCTACTGTTGATTTTCCTAACAGAATTCAAAAATATTCAGCAAACTACCATTGACAATATTTTTATCGAAGCACAGAACTTACATATCTTCTCGATAAGGCCCTTTGTAAACACTTTATCTAATCATGATACACAAATTAAGTTATTTAATTTTCCACTTGAAATTAATAATTTAAACAAAAGAGATAGACCTAACTATAAAAGAATTAGTTATACGACAAATATAAAAATACAAAAATTTAAAAACTGTTTATCAAAAGAAAGCTAGAATGAAGTATACAATTGTCAAAATGTAAATGATAAATTTAATATTTTTCGCTCGAATTTCTGCCTAATCTATGAAGAAAACTTTTCAATGACACTTGTTTAAATGAAAGGCTATAATCAAAGTAATTGGTGTATGAAAGTAATTGAAATTTCATGTAAAAGAAAAAGAGCTATATTTAATACAAAAAACATCTAGGGATAACAAAATTGTAGACTACTATAAAATATTTTTTTAAATATTCTCAAGGCAAAAGAAAAACACTGCTAATATGGTTCCTAAATCAACAAATAAAATTAAGATGTCATGGAATATAATAAAATCCCAAATGGGAAAGTCACAGGTAAATAATTCTTCTATTACACTAAAACAAAATAATATACCAATTCATAATCTGGCTGAAGTAGTAAATATACAGAATGAGTATAAAACAATATCCCAACTTTGAAGATCTATAATATCACAACCAAACAACCTAACACCTTTATTGACCAATTAAATTAACCATGGAACCGTATTCATAAATGTTCAAAGTGACCACCACGAGCGGCCCGAATGACACATACACTATAATCAAACTCGTTCCACACTCTTATCAGCATGTCTGGTGTTGCGGTTTGAATGGCGTCCATAATTCTCGTTTTGAGGTCGTCAATGTTAGCCGGCAATGGTGGACAAAACACTTGATCCTTTATGTGCCCCCATAGAAAAAAATTGCACAGGGTAAGATCCAGGCTTCTTGGGGCCAGTGATGAAGAACCTGGTTACCAGCTGATCCTCGACCAATCCAGCATTGCGGCAATGTCTCGTTCAGGTA
The DNA here is from genome assembly GCA_002778355.1 of Clitarchus hookeri. Lineage (NCBI taxonomy): Eukaryota > Metazoa > Arthropoda > Insecta > Phasmatodea > Phasmatidae > Clitarchus > Clitarchus hookeri. The sequence continues at coordinate 30,851 of NQII01009890.1, forward strand.
TCCGCAAACAGCTAGGTGCCAATGGGGTCGTGCACCATAAGGAAACATCAGACCATTCCCTTCACATTGACGTGTAGAATGTGAGCTCGCTACCTCCTCACCACCTCAAACCGAGAGTTACGAACGCCATCCAAACCATAACACTGGACATGCTGACAAGAGCGTGGAACGAGTTTGATTATCGCATAGATGTCGTTCGGGCCGCTCATGGTGGTCACGTTGAACATTTATGAATGTACGGTAAACAAACTTCACTGTTCCACAGTTCATGTGATTGGTCAATCAAGGTTGTAGGTTGTTTGGTTTTGATATTATAGACATTCAAAGTTGGGGTATTCTTTTATACTTATCCTGTATTTAACAATTATTTTTTAACAGTGGTTTATTCATAAACAAAACATAAAAATAAAAAAGATCCTGTAATGTTGTTAAATAAGGTTTTTCCAAGAAAAGTAGCAGTATTTACTTTAGCATAAATCCCACTACTCCTATAGAAATTAGTAAAATAGTTTTTTTCTTTAACACCGAAAGTATCATCAAAATTTGACGAAGTAAATAGCATAATTTTAAAGAATTGTATAGATTTAGTCTCTGCTCCACTTAGCCACATATTTAATTATTCATTTGAAACTGGTACATTCCCAGAGTGGCTTAAGTTCACAATTAAAGCCTATACATGAAAAGAGAGACAAAAGCTTTCCATCTAATTATAGACCCATTTCTCTTATTTCTACCTTTGTAAAAATTTTAGAAAAACTCCTATATAATGGACACTTGCATTACTTTGAACATAACTACCAATTATGTTTATAATAAGCTTAAAGGCGGGTTTTCTGCATATCATCTTACTCTAAATAAAGACAAAACAGTTTTCATAAAAAAAAATTCCAATAAGTGAAAGGATTTAATATACAAATAAAATATGGAAATAACACCATAATATAATGTAAATTGACAAAAAAAATTAGGCTTAAAAATTGATAAAACACCTAAATAGAAATGCACATACAAATAATATTGTTCCTAAATTAAGTGCAACTTGTTTTACATTACAAAATTTATCATACATTGTCACTTTATCTTTCATAAAACAGGTTTATTGCCCACATTTCCATTCAATAATTCAGTCTTCAAAAAATAGTAGTTGCTGGTGCAAAAAAGTATGATAAATGTTGACCTTTGTTAAAAAAATTAGGTATTATGACTTTTATTTGCCAATACATGTATTCAATAATAATGTTTGTAGTAAATAATACAGATTCTTTTGACAAAAACTGTACTGTGCACACATATAATACTAAAACAAAGACGACCTGCACATGCCCAGTAATAATTTTAATATGGTACAAAAAAGGTGTATATTTCACTGGCACTAAATTATTTAACAAATTGCCAAATGAAATAAAGAAACTCAGCAAAGAATATACAAAAAAATTTAAATTCACATTTTAAAAAATATTTTTTAGACAAAGCTTTTTATTCAACTACAGAATTTTTTGAGATCAGGTAAATTACTAAATTCTCACCTGTATTATTTATATGTGAACATCTGTTCATTGTATATTTTAATTGTATGACTTCCTTAATGATAAAATAGGTTCATCTAAATAACAGTATTTCATTTCAGTGTGTTTACATATACTTTGCATATTTATTTACAAAGTTATGTCTTTTAATATAATCTTACATAAGTATGACTGTACAGACACGGTATTCTATAGTTGAAAATTGTATCATCTATTATATTTGTATTGTGGACTTTGTGTTGATATTTTGTATTAGTATAATTAATTTGTGTTACAATGTTTATGTGAAACTGACTTCCTCCATATTCCATATGTCCTTTACATATATAGAAATCCATGGAGTGCACTAAAATAAACAAAAATTAATAAAAAAAACTTTGCATTGTTTAAAATTTATAATTGTCTGTTTTTCTGGGGAAAAAACTTGAGCGTGGTATTGTTTCTATCTGTTTATTTCAGAAGAATCTAGTCACATATATCTAGCTCCAGGCTGATTCCAGATTAAAAAAAAAAAAATTCTTCGACCTGATATGATTCTGCTGCAGAATTCACAAATCCTTCCCTAAATATTGCTTCTTAAAACTTTGTGATTAAAATAATGGAAATTAGACCTGCTGCTATCCTTCACAGGGCAAATTTCTAAATTTGCAATAAATATGAAACCATTATGATTCTGTGATAAAACTTTTCGCAGATAATGCTGAAATATGCAAGTTTGTGTGTGAATATTTTGCTGATTTTTGAAGAGCTCTTCGTGAGATACTTTCCAAATTTATTATTGTGTGACCTTCAAAATAATTTATTTTCAAAACTATTCATTACATATACATTATGTAAAAACCTGAAAAATAAACTACAAAATAGTTTTTTTTTTCACAGCCTTCTATTACATTTTTAGCTCCACTGTTGATTTGGTTATCAGGGAACCATGGAAAAATGGAAAAATTTTGAGATATCTGCAAGTTAAAACTTTAGAATTACTGCAGTTAAAATTAGAATTTTTTATATACCTAGAAAGTATTGTTATGCGCTCGCTACTTTGCATCGTTTCCTTTGACCCGTCCTGTGCAAGCAAAAGAGGACAGAGAAGTAATGTGACAAGTCTGCTGTAATTTTCAAAGGCAAGGCATTGAGTACCTATCGTGATTTGTGCGCTCCTGATCTTCAATGGATTGAATTTTTTAGATCTCTCAGCGAGACTCGGGGTGCGGTGATTATTCTGGACTGAGCCAGCATGACTACTTAAGCCGCTATGGGCCTCGGAGCAGTCAGTTTGAGAGTTTGGAGGATTGCCCAACACATTAAGCAGCAGGTTTGCGTAGATGGCAAAGTGACAAGCCAGCAGTGCATCAATTGGCAGTGAGAGTGACCAGCGGGAATTAAGTCTGTAGACTGCGAGCATCAGTGCAGTGGAGAGTGAGACTGCAGTGCTGGATTACTGAATTGGATGCACAAGTTTGGAATGATTGCAATGGATAGACTGAACACGTGTAAATATTGAGTGCAAATTGACTACAACCAATTTAGATACACATTGAGAAGGACTTAAATTAGTATTGAGAAAGACATAAAATATTGCGCTCACTGAGAATAAGAATAATAGTGGACACAGATGGTTTAATGTTGTAAGTAATAGCTGTGTAAATAAATTATAATTAAAATTTATTTGATTTTTTTTAGGACCTTCATCCCTCACAAATTTTGAATATGCCTCTCTGGCATTTCAAAACAGTATGTAAGCCAAATTAGAAGAAAACATTTCGGATCACTTAAAGTGTAATGACCCCTATGAACACTGAAGCGCCAAAAAAACTGGTACACCTGCCTAATATCATGTAGCCCCCCTGCCGAGCACGCAGAAGTGCTGCAAGATGACGTGGCATGGACTCTACTAATGTCTGAAAGTATGCAGGAGGCAATTCACACCATGAATCCTGCAGGACAGTCCACAAATCCAATCTGCGCCAATTTGAGAAAGGGTTGCACATCTGTCACGTTTAATGATTTTCGTCAGTCGTCATTTGTCCCGTTGTTTCACTATCTTTTTCCGGCCGCAGCGATGTCGAAGATGTGATGTTTTACCGGATTCCTGATATTCACGGTACACTCATGAATTGGTAGTACGCAAACATCCAAATGTTATTGCTACCTCTGAGATGCTATGGCCCATCTCTCGTGCGCCAACTATTCAAACTCACTTAAATCTTGATAACCTGCCATTGTAGAAGCAGTAACCGATCTAGCTACTGACCACATTGCGTTACTCTGATTGGTTCCATACCTCTGTTATTTGCATATGCACGCCTATACCAATTTTTTTGGCTCTTCAGTGTAATTACAGTGATCTCTCAATTGGTATCTGGACTTAAATGGTAACCTGTGCTTTAGATAATGCATACAAAATTGTGGTTAAATAGTGTGTTTATTAATTTTGTTTCCTAGTGTATCACAGAATTCTATCTACAGAGCCCACTAAAATTATGCCTTGACTTAAAACCTTCTAACAGTAATAACACGGCTGTAAAATATCTGACATGCCATGTGCTGTTAGATGTTGTAGGTGGGTAGTGCAAGTGAACAAGATATTGCAGTGTAGCCTATCTGTCTCCACAGTATTTTGCCTCATATTACCTTTCATTAATCTACTTTGAAGCACGACAGAAAAATTTAATTGCTGTATTGGGATGTTTGAATGGTAACATCTTGTTTGTGACTGCAGCTGAATGAAAATGCTTCTCTTTAAGTACTGTGCAGAAGTTAATATTGATTAAAAAGCTTGAGTCTGGTACTTCTGTGGTTAGTCTGTGCATATAATTTGGGAATGCAAAACAAACTGTCTCGGACATAGAAAGGAAATGTTTAAGGTTTTTGCTTTGCAATGTAAAGCTGAAAAAGCAATTTCCGGTAAAAAAAATTAAAGTTGTGTAGTGATACAGATCTGGAGGATGCTGTATACGAAAAGGACGTTCAGCAAAGGTAAAGTAGTGCTGCTGTATGTGGTGTCGAGATGCAGACCACAGCTGAAAAATAGGTTAACACATAAGCATTAACAAAAGGGGTTTTGGTTGTGTAGTGGTTAGACTACTCACCTCCCAAGGCGAACCGGGTTTGATTCCCAGCAGGGTAGCTCCCGAAGTTGCACATGTGGGAATCGTGCTGGATAATGCCGCTGGTCAGCAGGTTTTCTCGGGAATATCACATTTTCCCCAGCTCTGCTCCATGCTCATCTCGTTTCACTCTTATAGGCTCTCAAGCCCACAATGTTAAGAGCCGCCCAAATCTCTCCACTCTGTTAGCTTGCAAAAGAAGTGATGGATGGTTTTGTGGCATTTCCAAAACTGATAATGGCATCATTAATAACAGGATGTTTGGGGAAGTATTGAGTGTTGATACAGTTAGTGGTGAGCCATTCAGGAAATTGCTTTACATAAATATCAAGCATGAAGAATTGACTCGTGCCTTGCTTTACAATGCTGACAAGATGTGTTTATTTTGGCATTCTCTGCCTGAAAATACATAGGCATTTTATTTAAGCACAAGCCCATGTTTCGTGGCTGGGTTTTAGAATACCGCCAAAGCCACTCTGTGCTTGTCATAAGAGGCGACTAATAGGGATTGCTTCTGTATCTGAAACTTGTTTGAAATATCATCTTATACTTATTTGTCTTTTTCTCTTTTGTCATCTTTTCCTATCCCTCTCACCAGGTCCTGTCGCATCTTCCTTCTCTCCAGCATCATGTCAGGCCAGGGCGATGTCCTTCTTCCTCACCAATGAGTGCTGCCTCCAAACTGTGTGACTATACATAGTACCTTTGTTAGTGATAGTCTAGCGAACCATTCTCACTGGCCCAATAGGCAAATATCGGTGTGAAACCCTTACCCACATACATATACATCCACGTAGCACCAATTGGTGCCTTCCTGGCAGGAGGGGTTGTCATGGCCGATTAGCCCATGTGCCTAGATCTGCCGGGATGATTTGTTACTGCTGTACAGAGGAGGCCAGTGTAATCAACCACAAGTCTCCTGAAATGGCGCCAAAGGGTGTCCTCTATAGTGGGGAGCCTAGGGTGTTTTCCCACGTATAGGAACAAAACTGGCTTCGCTCAGGATGTACAATTTGTCCCTGGTGTGCTACTGGGGTAGTAATTTGCAGCGAATAGCGGAGAAGGGTAGCTGTTCCTATGTACTGTTTAGGTCTGTGGAAGGTTAGTCCCCCTCCCAACAACACAGCCCATTAGTTATTTTAACTGCTTGCTTGTTTTCTTCCCCCTCCCCAAACAGCAGGCTGAGTCGACAAATGCTAGTATGGGGGTTATCAACCATGGCTTTCAAAAGTATTCCACAAAAGGGAGGCATCCCCAACAGCCACTTGAAATGGCACCGCGATGATACTGGTAGTAATTTGGATTGCATCTCTATAGTGTGTCAGTCTACTGCTAAGTTACCTATGCCACGTGTTTTGATTATCTGAGGTTTAGAGGGGCACACTTTCGAGAAGATGTCACCTTTCGAATTACAAAAAGTTATAGATGAAGCAGATGGTAGTCCTATTGCGGACTGAGATCAGTGAAAGGCACGAGCTTCTGGAAGAGACATTGAATGCTGTCCAGTCACAGGGCCTCTTGACGATGAAGACTTTCAGTGGAGTAACTGTAAAATTCCCTGTAGAAGTCAAGCCCCATGTGTTCCTCAACTCCAGCAAGGGCGTCATCTGGTGTCCTGACCTGATTGACATCCCGGAAAGCGAGGTCTTACATGAGCTGCAAACTCCATATGTCACTGATATTCACAGTGTGCTGAAGACAACGGATGGTGTTAAGTCACCTACAGCTACCCTCATCTTGACTTTTGGTGTGCATTGTCTTCCATCCGTTATCAAATTCAGCTACTTGAATGTGCATGTTAAGCAGTTTATTCATGTTCCTCTATGTTGTTACAACTGTCAACAGTTTGGCTACTTATCTGCAAAATGTAGGAATTCACCATCTTGTTTAAAGTATGCTGACACACTGCATCCTGATACACCTCAGAGCAGCAAGGGACACCTGTCTAATCGAAGGAGTGCCCTGTCTACCAGGAGGAACAGGCTGTTCAGTGGATCTGGGCCACTGACAGTGTTTCCTTTGTTGAGGTATGGAAACAGTTCCATGCTCGACCAGCAATAAAGGATGCGTGTACGCAGTCGGTCAATGTGGCTACCCAGACAGAAGTGTTGGTGAAGGCATCGAACCCACAGTGAGTTCCGACGACCCTAACCATGACATACTGTATGCAGTGTGGGCCAGCTGAGAAAAAGCTGTCAAAGCCTGTTTTTAGTAAATCTCTGCAGCAAGCTTCTGCGAGAAAAGTCGACAAGTCAAAGGCTACACCCCTTATATAGCAATTGAACCTTATACGTAAGACACTTCAAAATAAATCATAACACAGATATTAGTGATGGCCCGATACTGAAAAAACCCCATACCGATGAAGGTTCCAATAATTAGGATTTACCAATTCGATACCTGTAAACCGATATTTTCATTTATCATACTGTAAGCAGACATTTGCCACTAAAGTGGATGAGAGAAAACTGCTGCCTGGAAAATTTTTGTTTGCAATAAGCTAAAAAAACTTGCTGTTAAGTGAGATTTACTTTATGCCTGGTACATCAAAGCAGCAAAAAAAAATAGTTTAACATTATACAAAATTATCTCTCACTATAACATATTACAAAACTAAGTTAAGGTTACAAGTAGGTCGCTAGTCTACAAAAAGTATGTAAACGGACAGGAATTCAAGTACTGACTTTCTAGTACTTGTAGACAGGCACGACTCTGCAAGTACTTCACTTCCTGTCCTTTACAAAACTAGAAATCATTATGAAAACAATGCTAACAATTTGTCATGATACTACGTAGGTTACATACATGTAGGTCACGAAACTTCAAAAATGTCACAGTTAACATACCACTGTCTCTTCTGTTTCAAATTATAAACAATTTGAGGGGAAAAAATACAAAGCTGTTAACATAGCTTTAGGGTATTAAACTTAAGTTTTGATGTAAAAATGTTAATATCTGAATATTTTGTAATGAGAGGCGATTTCGTTTCTTGGTGCAAATTCCATTAGAAGTGCTAAATAACGTATCTGAAGCAACGGAAACAGGGGGAATGCCCAGTTTCTTTTGGGCAACCAGTTTTATATTCGGAAAAGATACATTTTCTCTCCAGAAGGTCAAAGGATCATCAAAAAGTGAAATAGTAGGCTCAGCCAAGAACTTGACGCAGGTACCGCCACTGTCGAGGACATGGTGGCTTATCTGGTCAGAGTTAATGTCCTCCAGGCACCGACTAAAAAGTGCTTGGAGGTTGCGGGTATTATATTGAGGTAGACTATCACTGTTGTATTTTGAAGTATGAATATATTGTCTCGTATATATTCACAAATACACAACATCAAAACTTTCGAGGTGCGGTACTGTCATAATTTGTTTACTCGTATTCACGGGGCGAATTCGTGGTTGAGTGGGGCTTCTTTGGACGACGAATTCTATACTTAACTCAGCGGTGAGTGTGGGTAGGCTGTCATCTGGGAATGAGTTCCAGCGAAGTGGTAGGCCGTGGAAGCCGGCCCGCCGGTGCTGATTCTCCCTGGGCTGCTGTTCGGACTCGTACTCACGTCTTCTCGCGATTTCTTCCCGCAACTCTTCCCTTGGCTCGGTGATGATCAACTGTCCCCCCTCTACTCTCGAAAGGGTGTTTTATGCTTGCAAGCCCCCCCAGTCTTAATTGTCGGCACGTGGCGCCTTGTAGGGGAGGAAAGGAGGTGTGAGGGGGTGAGGTGGAAGAGCTCCGAACAAAGCCTTCCAACACACGTGTCCTGATTTCTGAAGTTTCAGG
>NQII01009891.1:0-54795 GCA_002778355.1 Clitarchus hookeri
TAGTAAAATTTTCTTATAACATGCAAATAGTTTCAAAGTTGAATAGCTATCAGTAAATATTTCATTTTGATTATGAAATGTAAGTTCACTGATCCCACAACAAACCAGTTTCCCACAAATGATATTTGCATCTTACAAGATTATATTCTGCTAAAAAGCTGCAAAATGTAACCATTAAGAAATAATGCACTATATTTGTATATAAAAATATTTTTATCTGAAGTATGAAGATATGAGAGAGACATTGTGACAAAACTATGATAATAATATGCGTTATCACAACAAATAAAAGCTTTATAAGGAAAAAAATTTATTTCCATGGTGTTGCATATTTATTTTCAGCAGTCATCCTGTTTTATTTTCCGTGATCCTCATTGTTTGCATAGTGCGTGAAGCCATAAGTTTAAATAGGTGCATCTTCTTGGTTGAATTGGCAGTAGATTGTGCAAACACTGAGGTTTGGTGCTTGCAGTTGCAGTGCTATTTGCTAACATACCACAAACTGTTTGCACAAGTTTGCAACATCTTGCTACCGTAAGTTAAATTATAGTAGATTAAATTCTTTTTAAATGCAGAAGTTTTATTGTTAATTCTTGGAACCGGTTTGCAATACTACTAGCGCTGTTAGCTCGCGTTCCAACACAGCTATTATATGACGCCATGTTGGTATTATTTGTTTCCACCTTGTCGCTGTCTCATGCTTTCATCAATGCACTGAAATTGTATACTTTTGAATGTGTTTGCAGAAATAAAGCACTATAACTTCCCTGGAATTACCAAAAAAAGTATGTGCCCATCATACGGGGCCACGTGGTACGTGAATAAAATTGAAGGTACCCAGTTAACAACCACAGCAACTTAACATTTAGGCCTACATGCCTATTTCTTCGGCTGCGAACAATAAAAAAGAAATACGTCCTCTTTCAGTAAATGTTTAGTGAAAATAAATGTGTGTGTAATGGTTTGTCTTAATAATTCTGGTTTTTTTATCACATTTTTCTGAACTAGTTATCCTATAACACACCACCGCTGGGATCTAATGAACGTTGATTTGCCGCCATATGAAATGGCAAACATTCATGTAAACGACTCGTTATCATGATCAGTAATGGTCCAGCTCTAATAACTATGAAATAAAATTTTTAATGAACATCGTCAAATGAGTAGGAATAAAAAGTCAAGCAAATAATTACAGCTGCGCCGATGTGCCGAATCACTGATGTGCCAATTCTGTAATGCAGATTCCCTGATATGCTGCCAATGTATGGAAAAGCTTTTCCCTTACATTTAAGTTGAATTTAGGTTACTCGAAACAATGGTAATGGTGAAGTGGAGCACAATTAAAAGCAAATTTTAACTTATTTTAATTTACAGTGTACAAAAAGTAACTAGACAAAAAACAACAAGCCATGTATAAGTTTGAGTAAAGACAAAAATTAAAAAAATTAATATGTTGGTCTATATTTAAATAAATACTCAATTGTGATCTCAGAAAACAGTAAGCAAGTGTAAGGTTGTTTACATTTTTTGTTGCAGTTGACATTCATGTAATAGGCTTGAAACCAAAATGGTGTATTTTTTTATATACACATTGGTTCTGCAATAAACAAGATTAACGTTACTTTCAAAATATCTACTCTCAAAACCCAGTTCTTTTCAAAAATCAAAATGTAGGCTAATTGATGACTTAAACATGAGTGCTTTGATAACACATTTGAGTTGCTATAAAATATTTTTTATGAACAAGAAGATTAAAAATAAACGCACATAGCAGGATAAATTTTTTAACATTAAAATGTTACAGATGAAATCGTAAATATAATAGAACATTTTTTATAATGAATATGAAGGAAAGACTTTCTATGTGCACTACACTATATTGGGGAAACTTCATGAGTACACGTCTTGAAATAACTTACAAAACTGATACACCAAATTTACATATGCAACTTTATATAATAAATCTTCAATAAAATACAATTAACATACTATATACATTATCTCTTAATAACCTGTGGGAAAACATTTTATAACTAAAAAACACAAAAAAAATTATAATATAAATGCAAGTCAAACTGAAATACATTGTAACCTGTATGGATAGCTTTTCAAGGGACCAAAATAAGAAAAATTATAATGCCTATTAACACGCAATGCTTGCATACAGACTTGATCATCATCCAGACGTCAACATCTGGTTTGCTGGTGTTGGTGATTGCAAAATGTCACCAAAATAATAGCATAAAGACAAAATAGACATGTCAAAATTAGAAAGTCAAAGAAACATGAATTTTTCGAGACAGAAAATCCACACTGTATTTGTGTTATGTTATGGTTGGTCGCCCTCCTATAAAGCAGCCTTTCCACTGCTGTGTGTGTGTTATGTTATGGTTGGTCGCCCTCCTATAAAGCAGCCTTTCCACTGCTGTGTGTGTGTTTGATCTGCAGAACACTGGCTATGATTGGCTCGGCACCACCACACAAGGGTTTCCACAGCCTGCTGTTTACAGGCACCCCAACTGATGTCAGGCTGACGCCTTGCTCGCCTAACAAAAAAAAACCAGCAAGAGGGAGAAAGAGAAAGAAAGACACAAAGGAAAGGGCGAGGCTGTAAAAGCAGTCCCTCCCTCCCCTTGCTCCACTACAACCCACTCCTCAATGTCAAGCTGGTAGATTGTTATCCCAGCAGGGTGGAGCTTGGGATAAAAACTACAAACTTTGTTTGCAAAACAGTGGAAGTGGAGCATCTTTTCCACTGAGGCTTTCCTCTCCACATGTGCTTCCTTACAAGGGAAAACTTTGTAGTTCATAAAGGGCGCCGCGCAGCTCTACAACCAGTCGACACGGGAATGTACATTATTCACAATTTTCCCATAAGATATTTGAAGTTTGAATGCGAATAATTAGTAAATTACTATTCGCAACTTTTCGAATATTTGCACACCCCTGGCACTGGTTGCTGGTTTTGATATTAGTTTCAGTGGAAAAAGAACTTAGTGAAAATTTTAGAATTTTCACTCAAAAATTTTTTTATTCAAAGATGAAGTGGAAGGCACACAAATTCGACCCATGCCATACTTCAAACTTGCTGAACGACTCGCAAACTTAGGAGATATTATGGGCCACCATGTTTATTCTCTCGGGAATAAATATGCATCAATTTAACCAGTGTGTAATTTCTTGGTAGAGCTCTACTATCCTTCTCCGACGTCCCTCGTAAGTATCGCCCCTCAAGGGAGCAGCAGGAGACTGCGGCATTGTGATATATATTTGTGATCTTGGAACAGAACCATGGACCGCCTCACAACTGAGGACTGTCTTGTGCGTCGACCACACACACAGCTTCACATGCCACCCATACTGAGGACGAGGTATGGCAAGGTGCCTGGTGCGTAGTATGGTAGAGTCCCCTACTAGGAACACTACGTGATGAATTGGTTAGGCCAGGCAAGTCAGTTAACCCACTCCGTTCACCGAGTGTAAATCCACCAGATGGAGCGACGGGCCTGACGAGGCACGACCTAACCACCTATGGGTACTTGTTAGCTAAGAGAACTGTCTCCTTCGACGCTCTTGGGGTAAGCAGACGTAGCACCTCCCCACACGTGCCATTCACCCACAGTGAGGGAACGAAGAACCGCAGCTATCCTCTCGGCTGGCCAGCTGCTGAACCCAACCTGACACGTTCCTCAAAGCTCAAACACAAGCAGCTAGGAAATTGGCAAAGCCTCACCTCCCAGTTTACCCCGCAGGGCTGATCTGATCAAGACCCCTGGTGAATAAAACCTAATGATAACCAGGATCTGCATGGGAACTGCTTGTGGTACCGGGGATTGCCTGAAGAAGCTCCACAACCAGCACACTATCTTCACTCCAGCCTGAGGTCAGCAGATGCCCGTGAACCACAGCTGGTGCTCTCGATCGACCAGAGTGCCGGTCCAACCAGCAGCCCTGAGCCGAAGGACATTCCTCTGCCAGCAGACCCCTGGTAAGGCAGAGTGAAGGTGACATCTCTACTACGACCACCTCGATCGTCAAGAGGCCTCACCTTCCCGGCAACCCTTCGTAGAGGCACCCTATACTACAGACACCTCCACAAGAAGCCCTTCAGTCATCGCAGGTGACCCTGACCTGACACCCACTGGCACCTTGCTCCTGAACGACCGTGTTACGTACCAACACAGTAGTCACACATCAATACACCGCTTGGTCACATTTTAGTGACCTATTATTGCTATAAAGATAACATTCTCCCAGTTTCGTGACATTTTGCCACAGTGCTATTTTTTACACTACTTGAACAGTCTTAATGTGATAAGACAAAGTAGCTGAATTAAACAAATTTAATATTTTCTCTATGTATCAAATGCACATAAGTTCCCATTTAAATTGTTTGTATGGCAAAAATTCATAGTTTTCGTAGTCACTTAGCATTTGTGAAACACAGCGATAGGGATTATTTTTTGCGTGATACACACGCACCACAATTTCTGCCTTTAATATTGTTCATAATGATTTGTAAAAATAATATATAAAAGAAAAGAGCAGGAGTTTGTACATGTTATATTACTACCAGTTATCTGATTTCCCCTGGAGCAAACAAACTGACATACTTATCATGTAGTCTGAAGTGATAGAAGCTCTGTTTATTCCACTGCAGGGCATCGGCACACCTTTTGTGTCGCACTCTCAAGGTCCCAGACACCTGCGCACAGTGCCCCGTCTTCAAGCCTGCGACAATCACAGTCACGTCTGCCACGTGCATCAGGCAGGCAGACAGCAAACTCTGCGCTTCATCCTCTGCTGCAACGTGCATGCACACTACCAGGCAGCACGTGGGAAGGTCCATCACAAGAGAGCGACAGTACTGCAGGAACGACAGCACGTGTCTTTGCGGGACCCCGAGACACAGCAAGTCGGACAAGTCGTCGACAATGATGGACACCCTGCTCGACACGCGCAGCACTTGCTCCACTGCAGTGTTCACCGCAACAAACAGTTGCCTCACCACCTCTTCTCTGTCGCCGGAGAAGACGTCTACCGTGGCCGGCGTGCCGCTCGAGCAACTGGCTACCATCTTGAAGACCTCCACCACCACCAGCCGCCCTTGGTCCTGCAGCTGGCGCAAGTTGTAGCCGAGCTTCGTGCCAACGTTGTGATGGTGGCCAAATGAATTGTGGAGCAGCAGCAAGCAAATGCCACATCCCTCCTGAATATACTGCCTCATCAAACTGCAAACTACGAAAGAAGCATCACTTCCACTATGTTCAGTGATGCCAATCAGTCTGCCTGCTGTGTCTAGTGCATCCACACCAAGTGCACAGATTACAGGGTCCATCTGTCAGCCTCTGCAATGCACACAATAACATGTCACTTAAAGACACTGCAAATATCACCCTGGTATAAAAATAATTGTACAAAGAAACAATTACCCCGTTTGTCTGGCAAACTATTAAAATTAACACATTAATGAAAGGTGATAATTTAGCTGGCATTAAGTTTGCCATTTAAGACAAACAGCCCCAAGTAATTTGATTTCAGTTAATGCACTACAAAATGAGCTTTCTAATCAATTCCTATTGTTCCAAATACTCTCAATAGAAATTCTCAATAAATATTGACTAGGTATTTGAGAAACATTCTACCCAAACCACATAACCAATCTACTCACAGCAATATTGATTATCACAACACGCAGATGAAACAGAAAGTCAAACAGTTTTATTTAACAAGAAGTACCAAGCAAATATAAATATTTCTAAATTTAATTCTTTTATGCTTAGTATTAGCCAACTTTGATAACATTGTTTACATTGCACAAATTACTGATAATTAAGAGCGAAACCAATGTCTGCTTATTATGTAGATTCAAGTTTGTGTTGCAAGTTTCATGTGATTTGCACATATTATTTTTTCATTAGTTTGTGTTCACCTTCCAAAATTAAAAACATTTTTATTTCTTGTCTTTTTCAAATGAACGTAAATACTTTCTCCGATCATGAAACACAGTTCTACAGACTCCCAGTAACGTCAGAACACCGAATACAATTGCTACCAAAACACACTACACTACAATCCAAATCACACGCAGGTATACACAGCCATACAGTTGGTGCAAAGGTTAAAAAGGGTCACAGCAAGCAAGATGGGTCCTAATTTAGGTTGTACCCCTGTAATTCATTATTTCCTGGATTTTAGCTGAAAACCCAAGTCCCTCCATAAATTATGGGATTTTAACCAAACTTCTGAGGATGTATTTGAATAACAGTAACGGAATGGTATGGCAACACTGTCTATATTTGAATGAAATTTATGTTGAAAATGTAGCACGTACTATTTGGAATAGAATATACCAGCGAGATCGTACCAGGTCTCTACGCAGTTAGTAAAACTAGTAAACTGGTGTAATATCAGATTGTGACAGAATACATGTTTACATCACTAGCCTNAATATCAGATTGTGACAGAATACATGTTTACATCACTAGCCTTGCCACAAATTAATTTAATTTCTTGATGGAGTATCAGGAGTGGTGTCAGTTTGTGCGTCTACTTTAACCCTTTCAGCCCGACTCTAATTCTCTTAGCTTTCAATATTATTTTTTCATTAGTTTGTGTTCACCTTCCAAAATTAAAAACATTTTTATTTCTTGTCTTTTTCAAATGAACATAAATAGTTTCTCCGATCATGAAACACAGTTCTACAGACTCCCAGTAACGTCAGAACACTGAACACAATTGCTACCAAAACACACTACACTACAATCCAAATCGCACACAGATATACAGAGCCATACAGTTGGTGCAAAGGTTAAAAAGGGTTACAGCAAGCAAGATGGGTCCTAATTTANCACACAGATATACAGAGCCATACAGTTGGTGCAAAGGTTAAAAAGGGTTACAGCAAGCAAGATGGGTCCTAATTTAGGTTGTGCCCCTGTAATTCATTATTTCCTGGATTTTAGCTGAAAACCCAAGTCCCTCCATAAATTATGGGATTTTAACCGAACTTCTGAGGATGTATTTGAATAACAGTAACGGAACGGTATGGCAACACTGTCTATATTTAAATGAAATTTATGTTGAAAATGTAGCACATACTATTTGGAATAGAATATACCAGCGAGATCGTACCAGGTCTCTACGCAGTTAGTAAAACTAGTAAACTGGTGTTATATCAGATTGCGACAGAATACATGTTTACATCACTAGCCTTGCCACAAATTAATTTAATTTCTTGAGGAGTATCAGGAGTGGTGTCAGTTTGTGCGTCTACTTTAACCCTTTCAGCCCGACTCTAATTCTCTTAGCTTTCATAGCTCATACATTGAGTACAGTATATGCATTTAGATGTACCCTAACACTAAATCACCATTCAAAGAAAGTGTAGCATCACACTGTCCCAATGATGTCCATTGCAATTATTTCAGAATTCCTACCATGAAATGTGTTTTATAAAAAGTACAATGACTACTCTTCTTCTATTACACCTAAAGACAAAATAAATGGAAAGAAAAAATTTTTTCACTTGAAAAACCAAAATTCAGATTGGAAAGGGTTAAGCAAACGGTTTTTTTGTGGCAGATTGGTAAAAATATTGCACATTTTGACACAATTATAAATGTTTTTTACTGTCAATTATGTTTTTTGTTTCCTATTTTTTGACTGAGTAAAATGGTGCGAATGTAAAAAAAAAAAAATTTAGTGTTAATCATTTTTTTTTGTATTTGTGATACATATGTTTAGTTCATGTGGCAGTAGTTAATTATTGTCGTCGACTTGACTCTGCCAGGTGGTTCTTGCAGCAGCGCATTACTATCCCACACTTCCCTGTCATCGTGTAACGGACAGACGAGGCACCGTGTACCCGCGAGGGCATCTTCAACAGCACCAGTGCATCTTGTGTTTTATTTTATTTATAGCATCAGGAAGCATTTCCTACACCATGTTCAATACGCCAATACACTCGCATTGACACCCCCCTTGCATTCCCCAAAATATCTGCAGTAATTTCAAAAACATTCTGTATAAGGAGGTAGAGCGCTCAACGTCGATCAGTGCTGCGCAATACCAGCAAAATGGGTGGGGCAAGGGAGCTCGACGTTCAAACATGGTGTATTTATCGGTTGCCGCATCGGTAAGCAATCCATCAGGACCATTTCCGTCTTTCTCAAGTTGCCCAAGTTAGGGATGTGATTGTGAAGTGGAAACGTGAAGGCATAACCACCTTTGAGCACTGAAGAAGGTGGTGTGCGAACATTATCACCTGTGAATTCTGCAGTGCCACGAACTGTGCAGCTAGCACCATGTCTGTGTTCAATGATGTAAATAGCACCATCACTAAAATGTGAACTGGAATGATTGAAAATGCGTGATTTGGAGTGATGAATCAGACGTGGGAGAGTTTGGATGTGGTGAATGTCAGGTGAACATTATGTATCTGCCTATAAAGTGACCACTGGGAAAAAGTTGGAGGTGGAGTGACAGTGTGGGAATGTTTTTCACGGAAGGGACTTGGTCCTATCGAATACTGTGGGGCNAAAAAGTTGGAGGTGGAGTGACAGTGTGGGAATGTTTTTCACGGAAGGGACTTGGTCCTATCGAATACTGTGGGGCGGCAGAAAACTACGAGGACATTTTGACTGGCTACAAGTTGTCTATGGTAGAAGACCAGTTCGGAGACAATAACTGTGTTTTAGCATGACAATACTCCGTGTTATAAAGCATGGTCATTTCAAGAGTGCTTTGTGGACAAAGCGTTCTGGAAGTGTACTGGCCTGCCAGGAACCCAACCTCAACCCCACAAAACATCTCTGGGATGAACTGGAATGGCGACTGTGGGCTACGCCCCAACAACCCACATTGCTTGCTACAGCACTGCAGGAGGAATGGGTGGCCATTCCCCCAGAGAAGTTCACACATCTGGTTGACAGTCTCTCCCATAGGGTTGCAGATGTAATAAAGGCCCCATATAAATGTCAGCTACTGAGGGACACTTATTTATAGGACAGTTTTGTGTGGATGTTAAAATACTTTTGATCAGATTGCGCGNATGTCAGCTACTGAGGGACACTTATTTATAGGACAGTTTTGTGTGGATGTTAAAATACTTTTGATCAGATTGCGCGTGGGTATTAACCAAGGAGAACTGCATATTCACTACTGATTTCACTCCTAATGATTCAGTTGAAGACAAAAATTTTTTGGTAGTTATTTATAATTTGTGTGAATATTAATATTAATGGCTATACACTTTNATTCAGTTGAAGACAAAAATTTTTTGGTAGTTATTTATAATTTGTGTGAATATTAATATTAATGGCTATACACTTTCAGAAATAAGTTTTTTCACTATAACAACACCTTTCATTTGACCAGTGTCTTGATTTTTTCGGGAGTAAAAGAAAAATCAAATCATTACTGTGNCACTATAACAACACCTTTCATTTGACCAGTGTCTTGATTTTTTCGGGAGTAAAAGAAAAATCAAATCATTACTGTGCAAGGGAAGTTTATATTATAGGTTAAAGTTAATTATCTACATTATTGAATCTTTCTTAAAACCTGATAATGTTTGTTGTAGTTTCACTGTTTTAGCTCTAATGTAATTTAGTATTTCAGAACTTTTTTTAAAAAGAGACTTTAAAACAAGCAGATAGGTTCAGAGCGGTCTGGGTCATAGGCGCAGGAGCTGGCTGGCTGTCACGTTGAGATGCCAACCGACCACCATCTTGGATCCAAGTGAACTTGACCCTAACCTCATGCCCGTCACTTTTACCTCGTTCCTGTGAACTTAGATGACCTAGGACACAAACAATTGCAAAGAAAAAAATACCTAAGCTAATTCAAAAAATGATTAAAACATTTCCAAAGAGTGTAAAAAAAACCTTTTAAAATGTCTAAAAAATATACCAACAAATTTTTTAAATTTTTTGGAAAAAAACTACTTTACAAGATTTACATGCAGGAGGTTGTAACGTTCCCNATACCAACAAATTTTTTAAATTTTTTGGAAAAAAACTACTTTACAAGATTTACATGCAGGAGGTTGTAACGTTCCTGCGGGCTAGTTACGATATATTAATGCAGCCGCACAGGTGGACGCCATGTTGTTAACGTTCGGCACTTGTTACTGCCNAAAACTACTTTACAAGATTTACATGCAGGAGGTTGTAACGTTCCCGCGGGCTAGTTACGATATATTAATGCAGCCACACAGGTGGACGCCATGTTGTTAACATTCGGCACTTGTTACTGCCGACTGTTTACGTTGCCACGGCTTGCTCAGAGGTAGAAACACGAGACTCAGTTAATTGAACACTAATTACTTAAGAAAGAAATAAAGTTCCAGAGTATTTTGTTCTATATATATTTATTTAGCATTCAGCCACACAGTTCACAGACGGAGATTTAGTATGCAGAGTACAGACAGACAGACGCCTCTTTTTGTGCTGCCTATCACCCCCCTCTCCTGAGATAACAGCCTGGCCACGCACGCTCTCCACACGTTATCAACTGCTGCGCCGTCAACAGAAACTAACCTCTAGTACAATNTAACAGCCTGGCCACGCACGCTCTCCACACGTTATCAACTGCTGCGCCGTCAACAGAAACTAACCTCTAGTACAATAAAAACTTGTTGACGTTGCCTGAAAATGCGCTGGAGGAACTAAAACTGTCGACGCATTCAACATCCTGATAAACTAACCTCTCGTTTTGACGCATTAAAACTGCGCCGGGGGAACTAAAACTTGTCGACGTCGCTGTTAACAGAAATGAACTAATCTAATTAATGCTGACGCTTCCCCAAGAAACTAAAGTTCGAAACGAAACTGTAACCGTCCTCCTGATAAAACGTAACACGGCAAACATCCTCCCGATAACCTACAAACGCACACGTCTGCCGGATAAACTAACACGGGAAAAGAGCCACCACGGCTTTAAACTTGAACCCGATAAAAATATTAAGAAGCTTTCCAAAGCTTCAAACACACGAAAGAATTTTACACCCGTGTCCCGAAAAATTATGAATACTGCGTCATTACAAGGTCCATGGTTCAAAACAAAGATGGTGAAGCACACATCCCCCCAGCACAAAGACCAGTGCATGCCCCCCCCCCGCCAATAGTTTTTCGATAATAAAGCACATCCCTCCCCATCCAAATCCCCTAGCTCAACCCTATTCATCCCCACCACACATTTTTATTGGCTTCCTTCTTACTGGATTTACATCACAAACTCTCCCCCACCTCTACTCTCCAATAACCACCAATTTGTATTGTCTGTTTTGTCCCCATTCCCCCTCCAACCCATCAGATGGTTTTACATCACACTTGACCCCCTCCCCTCACCATTTCCTCACACCTTTGCTCCACACACCCCTCCCTCCCTTCCTCTGCATAAAAAACCCCCTCCCCTCTCTCCAATAAATTTACCCCATTCTTAATTGGGTATTTACTGTCCCCCTCAGCCCACCACTATAGTCTGACCAATGATTTGCTCACGCTTCATCTCTTACCACTACCGCTGATTGTTTCAACACTTTCTGCCAGAGCGCGCTAGTGGGGAAAAGTAGTCGTGAACAAAGCTACTCTATGCCACAGTTTGTCTGGTGCGAGAGGTGAAAGACAACTCACTCTTGTAGCTCATCTTTTGGCATTGTCAGGTTACTTATTTTCGTAAGTTAAACTGTCTTATAGCTTTAAAAGTGCAGTTCAGTAGGTAAAAGTTTATTTATTTTTATTTATTTATGTAGTTGCAAAATTGTGAATTTTCTATTTTTTGCAAGTCTTACGAAATTACACTTTCCTGGCTGTGAGTACCCCCCCCCCTTCCTCTTTTTTTCTTTCAATTTTTAAATGCTTCAACTGAATTTCACCAAACTTGGTACACATATATTACTTAGTGTGATTGAACTTGATTTACTTATTTTCAAAATTGTGGTCATATAAAGGTTTTAAGTTTATTTAGCATATCTGCCATACCATTCAACCAATTTTGAAATTTCGACCAAATTTTGTACACTAAAAGTATCTATTACAAGTATATATACCAACAAATTATCACTTTTGTCGGCCATTTTGGAAGATAGCACCATATGAATATAGAAAGTTCTGTTATAACTCAGTAAATAATTAACAGATTCCTACCAAATTTGGTAAATACATAGTACTGATGGATATGATTTTACGTGATACGTTTAAAGCCTCTGAAACACTTATTTTCAAAATGGCAGCCATATATTTATTTTTAACTAAGAATAATATATTGTTGAAACTATGTAACCAATTCCAACATAACTTTGTATGTTGGCAGTAGATATTACAACTATCAACTGTATCTACATGGAGCATTTGTTGTTCACCATTTTGTGAGATAGACCCGTGCAAATAAAATGAAGTAAACTACAAGTACAGGCATGCCGATGCACCATTCAAGACAATGAGCTTCCGAAGAAGAGGGAAAGCTCCTATCGCACAAATCCAACAGCGATACAACTCCATGGTTTGCATATCGGCTGAAATAAAGAAGGATCTTTTAGACAGTAATTAATAAGTTTAGGGGCTTTTCTGAAAAACACAATAAAAATTCAAAATTATGATATATTTCTACTCTACTAATCACGTAGAACACAAATATACTAGGGGCATAGCTTTAAAATAAGTAGAACATATTTTGAAAAATTGAACAAAATTGTGAAATGAACAGTGTAGCCAGTTTGTTTACATTTCTGAACGAAACATCCTATACAAACAAAAGTTGCATTAATGGGTTATGCACAGCTTACCTTGTTCATATTCAAGACACCGTAATGTTAAAATAAGTAGAACATATTTAAAAAACTTGTAAAATATGTTTGTTTACGTCTATTAACGTCAGAGGAATTATACCAGCCCCCTACCGAGGTGAGTCAATTTACATTATTTTGATGTGTTTTACGGTTCCTTTAAATCCCTACAATCCTGCATTCGTAGTTTAGTGTAAAACCCAAACATGGATCCAATCACATTTTTCCTACAATCCTAGGTTAGTTTAAAAATGTAAAATAGTGATTCACCCATCGTGGGGCTAGGTTCTGTTAGGTTGGTGGGCACATTTACGAAATTAGTCTGATGTTAATGCCCCTAGTATATTCGTGAAGACGTAGTAATCATCTCATCAAATATATCATAATTTTGAATTTTTATTGTGTTTTTCAGAAAAGCCCCTAAACATAATGCCATTTAATTTTGATTTATTAATAGGACTATTTGATTCTCATTGCATTTAACTTATTTTGGCAAAGAAATATTATTTTTAATGGTATTTCATACTGCAGACATTCTTTTTCATGTGTTTGTGGTCACAGTTGCCTTGTGTTGTGTAAACTTTGGTCTCCGATTTGCACCGCCCNAGACATTCTTTTTCATGTGTTTGTGGTCACAGTTGCCTTGTGTTGTGTAAACTTTGGTCTCCGATTTGCACCGCCCTACTTACTATTTCGAAATAATGGTTTTCTACACAGCTGTCAATTTTCATATCCTAAACCAGGTGGAACATAAACATTTATAACTCTACACATTATTAGTACCAGATGACACAATGAATCTTATTTAAAACAAATAAATTGTATATTTCAGTGGATGATGCAAAGATAATAAGCGGGAGAATTCCTGATTTTGTTGATAAGAAAAAGGACTTAAGTCAATAAATTATTAATAAAAATATTGAAATATAAATTAGAGGGCAAATATTACGAAATTAGTCGGACGGCAATGCCCCTGGTATATTCATGTTCTATGTGATTAATAGAGTGAAAATATATCATAATTTTGAATTTTTTTTTTTTTGTGTTTTTCAGAAAAGCCTCTAAACTTAATAATTACCACATCTTGGAAATGACGGTTACAAACACTGGAATCATCAGCTAGTTCTATAGTTATCCCATTTCAAAGAAACCAATTTTTTTATTTGTATCAATGCTTGCACTGATAAATTAACTTTTAAAACTACTTCACTAAGTGGTCCTACATAGTCCAGGAAAATAANTGTATCAATGCTTGCACTGATAAATTAACTTTTAAAACTACTTCACTAAGTGGTCCTACATAGTCCAGGAAAATAAATTTACATGTTAACTGCGAATTGTAATGGTGATGCACGTGTCACAAAAATGAATGTTAACAAACATGGGTTGAATTACTTGGGGTAAAAATGTATTTCCAAACACTATGTATTCTCAAAGATGAAAATTAAGGCTATAAATTACTGCTTAATTATCTTATTACTGACACGTGACAGATTTGTTTCTGGAAATGTTTCTACGGATAAAAAAAACGTCTCTGCCCTATGCCTTCGGGTAAGGTTATAAGCCACCCTACTTTGAAAATTAAATAAAATGANGATAAAAAAAACGTCTCTGCCCTATGCCTTCGGGTAAGGTTATGAGCCACCCTACTTTGAAAATTAAATAAAATGATAAGATATTAGTGGATTCGTAGTTGTGGGAAGGAAGTAAGTCTGTAGTTACGGCAACAGACTATAGCCTCTGCTAGCACAAGTTACACACTTCCTCCTAGTGGCACTACTGGTTATCCAATAAAATGTGGGAAACTCCCGGGCGTTCCCAATGCCTGATTTAGCCAAAAGGGGTATCTGCCTCCCAGGCTGAGCTTTGGTCGAAGGCAGTCGAGATGGGTTTGTCCTGTTGGTGGGCTGTTAGACTCCTTTAAGGCCCCCGCCTACATGGCGCTTGAACTGCGCTGCAGAGTGTTTGAAGTAACTACGCGTGTTTCTACGAAACTATTAAACGCGCGTCCAATGTGATCATCTACGAAAAGAACACACACTTCAGACGAGGGTTGTTGAGTGCTTTCATAGTACTCCAAAGTGGCTAAAAACTGTTTTTTCAAAGCGCTGTAGCTCAACATATACGCGTCAGATCCATACAATTGTACTCATGGGCTCTGAGTCGAACCTTCCTACAAATCTTCCACCAATAAAATAATTAGGTCACCGCTGAAAGTACCATAGGTACCTACACGCAGTGCGTCGATGAAACTCCACGCCAGCTCAGAGCCTCGCACTTATCAGCGATGCGGCATTTGAATCGCATGGCAGTGTCGCCCTTATAGCTCCTACGCCCTCAAATGCGGAAAATAGCTGTATGTAGGCGGCAGCCTTAAGAGTGCTGCCTAGAGCGGACCAGCCGAGCGAAAGGATAATATTTTACATGTGAAATGATTTTAGGCGTGTCTAAGCTACCTTTCACAAAATATTTCTCAAACAAAAAACACCCTGTGCCCTTGAAGAGAAAAGTCATGCTACAAGAGCACAAGCAGAAGTAAATTAATAAGAGTTTTTTTTAGTCTATAAATCTATATTCACCATCTATTTTCAGGTCATATAAATTTTACAAACAACTTTTTTGTACAAATGTGGCTTGAGCTAAGATGGATAAAAGCGTTTTTGTTTGAAAGACATACCGTGAAGGTAACTTAAATAATTTAACATGTAAAATCCTAACCTTTCACTCGTCCAGTCACGCACTACGCAGCCGCGGTAGGCGGCCCGTCTACCTGGGACTTAAAGCCGTGACTCTATCATTTTATTGGTGGGAAGTCTGTGGCAATGTGCAATGCAGGCCCCTCGAGTACTTTTGTATGACTCTAGCTCGAATATTTTGAGATACGGCGCTTTGGAAGTGCGTTTTTTTGCCATGTCGGAGCAAATGGTATTTCTAATGTGCACGTCGTCTTGAAAGTAATCGACAAGCGTAGTATGAAGTGTGTGTTCTTTTTGTAGAACAACACATTAGTTTAACAGTTTTGTAAGACAAGCCGTATTTCAAACTCACTGCAACGCAGTTCAAGAGCCAGGTAGTTATGCCATTGGGATCCAGAACAGGACGAGGTGGCGCAACCTGCGCCGGCGGGCTTGGTTCCTATGCGTGTTGGCTCAACGGCTGTCGGGAAAACTCACAAGTGCCAAGGGAAAAAAGGAGNACAAGTGCCAAGGAAAAAAAAAGGAGAACTGGATGACCTAGTATGGGCCCCCTCTTGAGGTTCCTTCTAACGCCCAACGTCAGAATGAGATCGACTCGTGTTGGCACCGTGTTGGAAATCGCACCCAGCAACAATGCCATGATCTGCATAACGCAAATAATGGCAAACAATAAATCGTAACAAGAAACATGATAATTGAATGGACTAATTTTCATATCATGAAGTTGGGAGATAGTAGATTTATGGGCTAACATTGTTGAAAACAAAATTTAGTGTGGCCGCGGTGGTGTAGTGGTTTGACTACTCGCCTCCCACCTAGGTGAACCGGGTTTGATACCTGGCGTTGTTGCTCCCGGGTTTTCTCATGTGGGAATAGTGCCGGACGATGCCTTGCTGGTCGGTGGGTTTTCTCGGTGATCTCCCGTTTCCCCCGGCACTCACATCCGGTGCTTCTCCATACTCACCTTGCTTCACCCTCATTGGCTCTCAAGACCTCGATGTTAAAAACCGCCCAAATCTCCCCACTTTTTCACGTCACAGGAATTAGCCGAAATGTAATATATCACCAAGAAAATAAATATAATAAAGTCAAGTGAAAGAAAAAGCTGAGGAGTGAGACAAACCTAATGTTCTCCTATGTTTTGTAACAGGTAACCGTCGAGAAGAAAAATTATTTTCTGAGGACGACTATAGATTTCATACCCACCTCCAAAAAAATCGCACCACCAGCGTTTTTGAGTTACCAGGTTGCTCACGGACCAAAATAAATTATGGAATGAAAATACACACTGGCGGTACAGAATACCACGCTGAACTTGAGGATGAACAAACACCAACGAATACTAAAAACTGTCCCAGCGAACATCCTTCAAGAATAACCAAATAGCAGGTGGTGGAGCACTGTTGTCGAAGTGTAGTAGCAATGGCAAGGCAATCACTCAGTGTTGAATTCAAAACATGAACTAAGCCACGGTACGAATCAATCACATTAAGCGACCATATACACTAGAAAGGCTAGAATAAAAAGTACAGAATAATGACGTACAACAGAGTCACAGTATAACAACGAACCTAAATATCGTGACGTGTCGGCAAAAGTGGGCAGACTGTGTAATTGTGGCGATGGAGATTTGTCACATACACACTGAGCCTCCGGATATGATGGTTTGTCCAGGAGGGTGTATTTAGCTTAAGAACAAAATGAGCATTACAATATATACTGAGCAGTGCAAAATAATTTCACACTTAATTTAAAAAAAAAATGCATACTCTTACGAAAAGTTACATAAATTCAAAATATGGCATTAGAAATTATTTTTTTTAAGTTAACCACTCGTAACGGTTTGTTTTATAGCTCAACTGAGATGAGTCAGGTACTTCAAAAGTAGAGCTAATTTGGTTTTAGAGAAGGACTGATTTTCTGACGTAACAAAGTTTGTTGCATTACTGTGTTACACTTACATATTTGCTACTTCAAATTTCATTAAAACACAAACATTAACTCCTCATCATACTATATTTCTATTATGTTTGACGTGCATTCTAACAATGAAATGCCCATTTGCAAAGAATTTTTTTTTTTTTATCGGTCTTATGAACGCCGTTGGTTTTAATGTTGTATGGCTGATTGGCGGTGCCACCTATGAGCTAAACTAACCTAAATTTACATCTAAAGTGGAAAATGTGGATTACGCGGGACACAAACCCGAAGTATCGTGGTCCTTAGTGATGTCGTCCTGGTTCGCAAGTACTCGTGTTGTAAGTTGATAGTAGGGTAATGGTTGACTTAAAACAGTCGTGGTAGATGATGAAGAAAGAGACTGTGTAATTTATGCAGATTTGTTCATCAGTGTCTGCATCAAAATTACTGGAAGACGTGTATGGGCGGTGGCTTGCGGCCTAGATTCCCTGCAGCGCGGACTAACGACCTGGAGGACTCTGCTGATGGCCTGGGGGGCTGGCGGCAGTTAGGGACGGCTCTTGGGGGAGTGGTCCGACGCCCTGCAGGCCGACGAGAACTGCACCGACCTCGCGACGAGAACCAGGAAACGTGCGGAGTGTGCTCGCCGAGCCCAGAGGCGCAGGCCTACTGCACCGCGTAGAGCACGTGCATCTCTGACGACTCTCCCTTGCGCAACGCTTCTATCGTCCATTCACGGTTACGTACTACTTTCCTGAAGCACTGCTGAAGTTACACTTCCAGGATATTCCTCCGCCCCGTGCAAACAAAGCTTAAACCAAGTTTGGAGAATTACACCAAAGGGACAGTGCACCGCATTCGTGCGCACTCACTGTAATAATATTTCGCTTAAGAACTATTTCTTACCAAGCATTACCAACACACCTATTTTCTCACTGTTTTAATCATATCAATTGCAAATGAAATATTATAATTTGTAGATTAAAGAAACTGAAAAGTTTAATTTATCCAAAAACAAGTATAAAACGTTTTTGACACTTGGCATATTTAGGAAACAACCAAACACTCAACGGTTTGATTCATAAAGTGTGGAGAAACCACGAATAGACCATAAGCAGTGGTCGGCCACTCGACCCATCACCCTCAAAGGACAGAATGCACGAGAGGTGGCGTGACGTGGTCGCGGCCACCACGCTCACAAGACCCACAGTAAACATTCAGTTGAAAGTTTTGTTTTCGCGTCACACGGCTATGCGCAGAAAATCTCAATGCGACGGGCGATGAGCTACGCGCTAATTCGTTTCCGACGTCATCGCAAATTTTATGTCACGACAGAGGTTGGGCTCGAAACGGCTCGGCATTTTCGCTGACGTAGTCACCGAAGCGGAACAACTGCAGTTTTGCAGTGAAAATAATGTTTTATCAAGTTTACAAGACTACCACTCAACTCATTATTCTATTGGCTCACTTAAAGTTAAGAAAAACATACAATGCAATTGAACAGCACTCGTTTCGCCAAGTTAAATTACTTTATGCTTCGATAGTAAATGTGTATTTTGCATTTAAGGCGCTGCGCAAATTTTAAAACCCAGCTTCTTCTTAGGTATACACCACTCTACAAAGCAAAATTTAAATCAGTGAAATTCTGCGACACTCAGAAAGCTGCAAATGATTCTAAGTGGAACAATTTCAGTTGTCAATGATTTAGCTCCATTTCACTATTTCAGCTAGAAATTTTGTGTATTAATGGTGTTCTCTCTATCCTATTCTCCATTGCAATCCACGCAACTCCAAAGTACACGACAGTCATGTTGCCAAGTAGTAAAATTTAACAATTCGTGGCAATGAAGGAGTGTTGATATTAGCATTCGTTGTCCAATATTTATATCTCTGTGGAAAAAAACGTAGCCTCACGTACGACAACACGAGACAATTCTTTTCAACAAGGCGGCTGAAAAACAACTGATGAACATTCGCGAGGCTCGCTGTCTTGCTAGAGCAGTGTAATTGCGAATGNCAACAAGGCGGCTGAAAAACAACTGATGAACATTCGCGAGGCTCGCTGTCTTGCTAGAGCAGTGTAATTGCGAATGAGGGCTTATTACGTTTGGCCAACTTATTGGAGACAGAAGTTCACCTGAGAGCGCGTGTGCATGCAGTAAGCGGCAGGAGCCAACCTTTAGCACTCGGCGCATCTAAACGAACACAATCAAACTAAAACGAACAAGATCAAAACAAACGTGGGGTTTTCGGACAATTATAGTGTCCGCTAACACCTTAGGAATTNAAAACGAACAAGATCAAAACAAACGTAGGGTTTTCGGACAATTATAGTGTCCGCTAACACCTTAGGAATTTTTTTTTCCGAGTCCTTGGTCCTACGTACACAGTAAGACGTGATCACGAGCCAGGCCGCACCCTCTCTCAGCAGCNTTTTTTCCGAGTCCTTGGTCCTACGTACACAGTAAGACGTGATCACGAGCCAGGCCGCACCCTCTCTCAGCAGCCAGTAACAGCAGCTTCGACTACAAATACACTGTGGATTCTTGAAATCTGTCGTTTTGAGTGTCACNCTCTCAGCAGCCAGTAACAGCAGCTTCGACTACAAATACACTGTGGATTCTTGAAATCTGTCGTTTTGAGTGTCACTGAAATTGCGATAGTGATTACCTCCTCGCAGCTGATCGCCTCAGCGACCAATGAACTCTAAATGGGCATGTGTAGTGGTAAAAACTATGCAGCACTGTATCTTGTAACATAATATATTGTTAACGCTAGGAAAGGATTTGTAGTACTTGGGTTTGAGGTGCCACTACTGGACACGCCTACTTGTTTAAACGACACATGTTAAGTGAAGAGGCGCAGTGGTAACATATTGCGCTCATGTTCAATAGGATCCAGGTTCGATTTCTGGCACAGCCGTCCTGATTTCAGTTTTCCGTGGTTTNCATATTGCGCTCATGTTCAATAGGATCCAGGTTCGATTTCTGGCACAGCCGTCCTGATTTCAGTTTTCCGTGGTTTTTCGAAATCATGCCAGCCCAATGTCGGACTGGTTTCTTGCTACAGATCATTGCCGCTTACTGTTCTGTTTGTGACTAACCCATCATCTTTCCTGATCTCAAACATCTTTGCAGTATATGTGACGTACAGCGACAAACAAATAGTGACGAACATACAATATACGTCCAAGAGATTTGATGGTATATAATTTTCTTTTCCACTCGGCAATTACAATACTTAACTTATTTTTCTTAATATATGATAATATGCATTCTATGGCATGAGTATCTCTAAAACTAGATGCTTCCTGAGAGAGAACAACCTGGANTTAATATATGATAATATGCATTCTATGGCATGAGTATCTCTAAAACTAGATGCTTCCTGAGAGAGAACAACCTGGATCAGAAAGTAGCGAAATTTTCCAAAAAGGTATCGAAACTTAACACTATGGGGCCAGCAATGATTCTNACAACCTGGATCAGAAAGTAGCGAAATTTTCCAAAAAGGTATCGAAACTTAACACTATGGGGCCAGCAATGATTCTACACCACTGTTATCCCAGTAAACACGACCAGGAGGACTGTACACAGGCGAAGGCACACACGCTTGAAAACAATAGTAGTCTACGTATGTACGAGGGTTATTCGGAAAGTAAAGTCCGATTTCTTATAAAACATAAACCATCACAGATTTGTTTCTCAAAAAAAGTTTTTGATTTAATTCTTTACATGTTTCTCTATTTTTCTACATGGTTTCCATACTTGTTTAAACATTTGTCATAACTTTCTACAAGCTTTTGTATGCCTAAGTCATAGACGTCTGCCACCTGTGAGAATAACCAGTGTGTAACTGCTTCTTTCACCTCGTCAAGACACCGCTTCGCGAACGGATGCATTTCTGTTCACTTTTAGCCTCGGCGCCAAGTCTGGACTGTACGGTGAGTGGTCAATCTGTTCCCATCCAAAAAATCTTATCAGATTTTGGGTGTGAGTGGCAGAATCGGGTCTGGCATTGTCATGCAGCAACAAAACTCCAGACGTCAGAAGGCCACGTCGGTTATTTCGTATTGCACGTCGAAGTTTAGTCAGGGTAGCGCAGTAAGCGGCTGCAGTGATTGTTGTTCCTTGCTGCATAAACTCGACTAACAAGACCCCATGTCTATCCCAAAACACGGTTGCCATAACCTTGCGTGATGAGATTGTTCGCTTGGCCTTGACTTTGACTGGTGNCCATGTCTATCCCAAAACACGGTTGCCATAACCTTGCGTGATGAGATTGTTCGCTTGGCCTTGACTTTGACTGGTGATGTCGCGTGACGCCATTTCATTGACTGATGTTTAGACTCTGGGGTCATGTGAGAAACCCACGTATCGTCCCCCGTGACAATCTTCTCTAAAAATTGATCACCTTCCTTATGATATTGGTCCAAAAAATCAAGAGCACAAACCATTATTTTCATTTGGTGTTCCTCAGTAAGCAGCCTGGGAACCCAACTTGCGCACAATTTGTGAAATTGCAAATTTTCAGAGACAATTTTGTGCAAAGTTGTTCTACCCACATTCGGAAATTCCAATGCTAAAGTTGAAATTGTGAATCGTCGGTCTTCACGAATTTTTTCGTCCATGGCTTTGACCAAATCTTCTGTGTTCACTGATGGTCGGCCTGATCGCGGTTCATCATGGACATTTTCCCGTCCGCCCTTGAAAGCTCTCACCCACTTACGCACTTTGCTGTCACTCATCGCATTGGGGCCATAACTTGACTTATCTGTCGATGAACTTCCGTTACTGAAACGTTCCTTGCTGTCAAAAACCGAATCACTGACCGTATTTCACAGTCGGTGGGGAGATAAATTGTTTTAAACATTTTTAACTGACACTGTAAACAGCACACTGCAACAATACCAATGCAAATGGCGTCGTTTGACGAGCAAGGCATGCCAGCAGCCGGTGCGCATGCGCGTTACAGTGTTCGCGCGACATTCGATTAGCTACGGCGATTCGGACCTTACTTTCCGAATAACCCTCGTAAGTTTGGTGGCAACGGGATCTGAGAGTGGTGCTGTGGGGCCGTCCACCATGACGTCACAGGCGCGGCCGGCGGCCACGTTTATCTCCCTCCATCGACGCTCCGGAGCCAAGGCCAGGCATTCCAGCAAACCGTAACCCTAGAAATAATTTTAATAACAAAGATTTTAATAAGAATAATTTTAATAAAACATAAGAATGTATCGGCCAGCCACCTTGGATTGTTAATAATTACATCGATTTAGAGTGTCGCTGCAGTTCATAATTCCATTTCTCTACTTTTTTCGAGTAATGTTACCTAGAAACTATTTTATTAACAATTAAATAATTTCGCCCTGCCACTTCGGGGACGTATTGATCTCCCCTCCGCCCTCAAAAAGGTTTTTTAAATTTTTTTTAAAATTTAAATTTAAATGTATTTTTATAATTAAAACATTTAAAGGCGTAGGTATTGAATATTTTTTATATATCACCGGACTCATCTTTTCAAGGCGCATACGATCGTGATATCAAATCGACTATGTAACCCACTGTCAGGACCACCATATTGGATTTAAGAGGTATGCCCCTACCCCAAATAATCAAAATTCAGTACCATCATCCACCATAACAACACCCCTACTCATCTAACCAAAATTTTTTTTGTAATAATTAGCAGACATCTCAATTCATCCCCTCACCATACAACACNTTTTTTTTGTAATAATTAGCAGACATCTCAATTCATCCCCTCACCATACAACACAAATACCCAAACCCTCACCACTTCACCCACCCACACCCCTCATGGCTACACCACCCTCACCCCCCTCACAAACCCACAATCCCCTAAGCCCCTCGCCTTACACCTTCACACCCTCACCACCCTCTTCCCCCTCATCGGCTTCCTCCCTCACCATATACAATTAAAGGTTAGCGATTTATCAGAGAGATCGTATTTATTATCAGTTGAGTCTGTATCATAAATCGTAAGATGCCCAACATTTTCGCAAGTCAGGTTGTAAGAAAGCTTATATGTGTAGGCATGTGCAATTATAATTAGCAATTTATTTGGGTCAGACCCGTTAAATTCAGCGTGCAAGCATTATTTATAGTTACAGGAAAGCCTTACGACCATTTATGTACATAGTGATTATCCAATAATTGCATTATAGTGCTTTTTTTAAATCAAAATCAGTTAACAACAGGGGAAGAAAATATTTCGGTTAAAATATTAAAATAAGTTTTGACTTTTTCAAATTTATTACAATTTATTACTACAAAATTATTTGTGTTCGTCTGCATCAATGTAAACATCGCCTTTAGTNTTTTTCAAATTTATTACAATTTATTACTACAAAATTATTTGTGTTCGTCTGCATCAATGTAAACATCGCCTTTAGTTCTAATTAATTAAATACGAAACCAACTATTCGGGCACTTGTGAACTTCGTGCCGCCGTGCAGTANATCGCCTTTAGTTCTAATTAATTAAATACGAAACCAACTATTCGGGCACTTGTGAACTTCGTGCCGCCGTGCAGTAAGCTTGTTGGCAATGTCCTTGCAGCAGAAGCGACACCAATATGCCACTTAAAGTTCCGTAGATGATACACTAGCGGTCTCAGATGGTTCGGCTGTCGTCACGTCTGAAGGAGCAGGAACCATGGATGAAGATGTCTTCGTGGTAACAGATATTGCTCCTGGAGATGAGGTGCCAGGTTCGTCGTTCATACTGGTCGCAGCAGATTTTGGTAGTTAAGCCATATATGATCTAAATCACCGTCCATCACTCCGCCGATGGAGGCCGCAAGAACTCTCTGTCGCAGATCTGGGGCCAAGGAATCTATGAGGCCTGCAGTTTAACTTTGCATGGCCTTACATGTTTACAGTAAGTATCGTTGCGATAGAAAGCGACCTACACCGCAAGCACAGACATTTAACGCGGCTGGCATTGTTCATATAGCCACGAAATTCATGGTGCCATGTGCTGTGGTAATGCGTAAATACCTTGTCGCAGTAGTCGCAGAAGTTCACAAGTGCCCGAATAGTTGGTTTCGTATTTAACTAATTAGAACTGAAGGCGATGCTTACATTGATGCAGACGAACACAAATAATTTTGTAGTAACAAATTTTAATAAATTTGAAAAAGTCAAAACTTATTTTAATATTTTAACAGAAATCTTTTCTTCCCCTGNGTAGTAACAAATTTTAATAAATTTGAAAAAGTCAAAACTTATTTTAATATTTTAACAGAAATCTTTTCTTCCCCTTTTGTTAACTGATTTTGATATAAAAAAAGCACTATAATGCAATTATTGGATAATCACTATGTACATAAATGGTCGTAGGGCTTTCCTGTAACTATAAATAATGCTTGCAAACTGAATTTAACGAATNACTAGAAATAATGCTTGCAAACTGAATTTAACGAATCTGGCTTTAAGAAATGGCTAATTATAATCGCACATGCCTATACATATAAGCTTTCTTACAACCTGACTTGCGAAAATGTTGGGCATCTTACGATTTGAGATACATATCCAACTGATAAAAAATACGATCTCTCTAATACATCGCTAACCTTTAATTGTATATTGTGAAGGAGGAAGAAGATGAGAGGTGTAAGGGTGGAGAGGTTTGTGAGAGGGGAAGGGATTGGATTGTGAGATGTGAGGTTGGTGAAGGGTGGTGCGTGGTGTGAGAGTTGTGAGGGTCGAGAGTTTGGTGAGGGGTGGTGTGAGGGGCCTCGTGGTGAGGTGGTAAAGGGAATTTGCGGTAATGGTTGAGGTGGTGAAGGGGTTTATAGTGAGGGGGTGAGGTTTGGTCTAAATGGTGACGGCGGTGAGGGGTTGAATATTGGTGTTGTAGGGTGATGGGATGAGTGGAGGTGTATGCTGATTATTACAAGATTTTTTTGTTACAGGTTTTTGAGTGGGAGGAGGGGTGTTGGAAAGGTGGGTGATGGTATTGAGTTTTG
Source organism: Clitarchus hookeri (assembly GCA_002778355.1). NCBI lineage: Eukaryota > Metazoa > Arthropoda > Insecta > Phasmatodea > Phasmatidae > Clitarchus > Clitarchus hookeri. The sequence continues at coordinate 25,396 of NQII01009891.1, forward strand.
ATTATTTGGGGGTATGGGCATACCTCGTAAATCCAATACGGTGGTCCTGATAGTGAGTTATATAATATATATGATATCACGGTCGTATGCGCCTTGAAAATACGAGTCCGGTGATATATAACACTCAATACTTACGCCTTTAAAATTTTTAATTATAAAAATATATTTAAATTTAAATTTAAAAAGAATAATTTTTAAAAAAAATTTAAGTGTTGAGGGGGGGGNGAATTACGAATTGCAGCGACACTCTAAACCGATATAACTATTTCCAACCCAAGGTGGCAAGCCGATACCTTCTAATTTTTTATTAAAATACTTTTTAGGGTTACGTGTTGCTGGAATGTCCGGCCTTGGGTTGGGAACTTTCGAGGGTGGAGATAAATGAGGCCGCCGGCCACGCCTCTGACGTCATGGCAGACGGCACCACAGACCACTCCCAGATCCCGTTGTCACCGAAACTACATACGTACACTACTTACAAGATACGTGCTGCATANGCACCACAGACCACTCCCAGATCCCGTTGTCACCGAAACTACATACGTACACTACTTACAAGATACGTGCTGCATATTTATGATGAGTCAACGAATTGAGGCATGTGCGTTCGAAGGGGCACGCACATTCCTTACCTCTGAGCGCCCATTATTAATATGCTACCACTGTTCTGGTTTTGNTGTGCGTTCGAAGGGGCACGCACATTCCTTACCTCTGAGCGCCCATTATTAATATGCTACCACTGTTCTGGTTTTGAAGTTCCTTATAGCTCATTTATTCCCCCTTTTCAATATTTTATAAGTTTTAATTTCCAGGATGTAGAAATATCTGAATATCATCTTTCTTTTGTTACTTATTAAGAAATAACTTTCATGTCAGTAAGAATGTATTCTTGTCGCCCAGCTACTTAATACACGAGTATATTTGTGTATCATACATATTAATTTTAAATTATTGCGTCATTTGCCATGAGTTTAGCTTCTACTTAAGCCAATAATCAAGACTAAGTAATAATCTCTTGTTTTACCAATTAATCGTTTACATTTGTAAGCCAGTGTCTTTGAGGGAAAATTTATTTGTAGTTACTATTCGCAAAACAATCTTTTTCTCGGGGTNTACATTTGTAAGCCAGTGTCTTTGAGGGAAAATTTATTTGTAGTTACTATTCGCAAAACAATCTTTTTCTCGGGGTGTTTTTATCAAGGGTTGGGTTTTAATATGCATACATCATATCTATTTTTTTCTTACTATCCAGCTGAGTTTTCGTANGTTTTTATCAAGGGTTGGGTTTTAATATGCATACATCATATCTATTTTTTTCTTACTATCCAGCTGAGTTTTCGTATAGGTTCTTATAACGTTACTAAAAATATGTAATTTAAAAGTTTATTTTTTACCAAAAATATAAATTTAAGTGCATTTGACAGGATTTACAACCAGGAAAATTTTTCCACCATATTTAGTTACAAAAATAATTTAACTAAAGTATTTAATTGCTACTTTTCATACCAAAGCTAGTTTAAATAATATTTATGTTTGCGTGTTTNAATAATTTAACTAAAGTATTTAATTGCTACTTTTCATACCAAAGCTAGTTTAAATAATATTTATGTTTGCGTGTTTTTGTGGTTTTGTTCAGTGCAAGTTATTGCAAGTCTGTGCAATGAAAGGAATTTGTTAACGTAACTGTTTTGCTTCCTAATAATATTTAAGCATATNAAGTTATTGCAAGTCTGTGCAATGAAAGGAATTTGTTAACGTAACTGTTTTGCTTCCTAATAATATTTAAGCATATGCTAAGTAGGGAAATGTATCGATAGAGGGGTATATTTTGTTACAGGTGTCGTTCCCTCACCGGACCTCACACTTGCTGTCTCCGCTGCAGCAAACTCACATTTTGGACGATGTCCGACAACACAGGTTTCAGCAGTCGGCAGTCCAGTCGCAGCAGTTTCCACGAGAGCCTGTCCTCTACTCCCAAACGCAGTTCTTCGGCAACCCGTCACAGACGCAGAACTTCGCACAGCAACCGCTGCCTTCATCCGTCCCAAACAACGCCTTCCACGTAGAGTTTCAGAAGTCCATTACAGATTCCGAGCAAATAAAGCTGCAATTGGAACAAGAGCGTCTCAGAGAACTGAAAGCCCTGGAAGAAGCTCGACTCGCCCAAGAGGCACTTCTGAAAGCTTACCAGCAGACTACGACGGAGTCGCAGAAACAGACACTTTCAGTTTCTGACAAAAATTTTGGAGACAAAAGTGTAAAAGCGTCAAAAAATCAAACTTCAAGCACAGAGGAAGTGTCGATAAGTGTGAAAAATGTTACTAACACAGCATTTAGTAGTCTCAGAGGCCATCAGCCAAGATCNCAGAGGAAGTGTCGATAAGTGTGAAAAATGTTACTAACACAGCATTTAGTAGTCTCAGAGGCCATCATCCAAGATCTATGACAGCATTTAGGTTTTCAGATGAGAGAAATCAGATTCCGATTACTAACAATATTAGAGTAGATACGCGTTCTCCATCCAATGAAGGACTTCAGGTTCAACAATCCAAGTCTATTCGAAATAATTTCAACCAAGACTTAACATCAAATGACTTTAAACCAGAGGGTGAAAGAGAACGTCAAAAGCAACTACAAGACCAGCTTAAGAACCAGTTTCGCGGACAGCTGATACAGAGGCAAGAACTGCTAAAGAGGTTGAAACAAGTTGTAGCAGAGCCTATCACTCAACCTGATAGCCAACAGACTCCCGAACTAAATGTGCTGCCTACTAATAGCTCTTTCCCGTTAATATTAGCTGATGGACAAAAACTTCAATTCATTCAAGCCCCAGGAGGGAATATACCATTTCAATTAGCAAACGGTGGTAATTTCGATATCAAAACGATAGTCGTACCACCTACGGAAGCGACTCCGAAACCCTCGACGAAGCCACCGAAAATTGTTTTCGAAGACCTTAGTAAGGGAGTGTTGCCGCCAGGTGCAGAATATGAAGTTATTAGACAAAAACAAGATGGGGGTTTGGAAGAAGTAGGAAAGATTCCTCAAGATCTGCCGGAAAAGAAAGTTACGTTTGTGTTCTTGGAGGAGCAACCCGATGGCACCGTGAAGGTTCAGGGTGTGCGTGGAAACAGCGACGGTGGAAGTGGCGACACGAAACCCCCAACTATCGACGTCGACTCTATCATCAAGAAGTTTAAAGAAGGGAACTTGAAGTCTCCTCCAGCCACCAAAATTTATTCCGGACTGCAAGAGATTCAGCTGACCAGTACAAACTCTCCGGGGAATTTTCCGCAGGAATCAGTAGACTCTCCATCTCTAATTGCACAAGCATCATCAAACTCGCTATTACCTTCGACCACAATAGTGAACAATTACCAAACCACACCCAATCCGCAGACAAGAAGTCCCTATTTTTCGTATTTCGCTACAACTAACAATATTTTGCCTTCAGACAATCCGCAGAGCCATCAATCGACACACGCGCCAGTTACTGTGTCAGTGGAAAACAAACATCACGTCGTACAACCACTTCCTACTGTGAGTAATCAACAAAGCTCTAGTGTGCTATCATTCGTGNGGAAAACAAACATCACGTCGTACAACCACTTCCTACTGTGAGTAATCAACAAAGCTCTAGTGTGCTATCATTCGTCAGCAATACTCCAGTGTACAACCAAGGCACCACTGGCATATTCAATAGTCCACCTGTTAACACAGTTTATAGTCCGANAGCAATACTCCAGTGTACAACCAAGGCACCACTGGCATATTCAATAGTCCACCTGTTAACACAGTTTATAGTCCGAATCCTCCACCAGCACCCCAAGTGCACGACCAACAAGTGCATCGTCTGCAGCAAGTATCACCCAGCATACCTCAGCAGCCACAGTTTAATGGTCACAACCAGTTTGTGTCTAGTACGGCGCCCATTCCTCAAGTCTCCAACACGCAGTACACCACAGCCCTTTTCCCCACCAATCCTCAGCCTGCAGCCACTTTCCCTTCTCCGCCGAAGAGTAGCAACAACAACTTCCTGCCTACAGTGTCCACTCAGGTGAATCCAGTTCACCCTTTTCCTCCAAATCCCAACAGTATTGCTCCTGCTCCTGCGGTGCCTCAAGACCACGCCATATCCCAGATCCCTGTCTTTACCAACTCGTACGAACAATCCGCCAACTTCGTCGGCCACGGCAGTCACAACTCCCATAATAACGTCGACAGTGACGCGGGGAAGAAGCGACAGAAGAACCGCTTCAGGGCGTCGCACACTACGACCACGGCTCTTCCCGAGTTCGAGGAGGATGAAATAAAAGTAGAGCCCAAGAAGCAGTCCGCCATTTCCCTCACACAAATTATGAAAGACGAGGGTCTCTTTGCAATGGCCCGCTTCCTCAAAGAATCTGGTCTTGACGACATCTTGAATGACACAGGTATGTTGATGCATTGAAATTGGCGAAATGTTATTAAGTTTGTGCACATACTAACCTCAAGTTTCTTAGCAATTCTTTAAGTTATATTTTTAATTATGCCAGGAAGGAAGAAGTAACACGTGGATATGAGATGTTACTTGTATGAATTGTATTACGAGAATGCTGCGTCATTATATCCAAGAAACTTCAGGCCACGTTTTATTCTTTAATATGAATGTTTTAAAGATAATTTGACAGTTATTTTGNATTATATCCAAGAAACTTCAGGCCACGTTTTATTCTTTAATATGAATGTTTTAAAGATAATTTGACAGTTATTTTGTTTTATTTTATATATAAAGCATCGATGGGTTACATAATGTAATTATTCAGCATTCATTGTATTTACAGTATACATANTTTTATTTTATATATAAAGCATCGATGGGTTACATAATGTAATTATTCAGCATTCATTGTATTTACAGTATACATATATATATAAATGTGACAAAACTGCTGGAGGTTAGCAATTTCTTTCAGAAAAGAAAATACTGAATTTTTTGACCACNATATATATAAATGTGACAAAACTGCTGGAGGTTAGCAATTTCTTTCAGAAAAGAAAATACTGAATTTTTTGACCACTGTTATTTTATTGGCTTGGAATTTTCAATTGATTGTTGCACACCCCACAGCCAAATAACAATAGGCGTAGGCAAGGTTGTATCTGCGTTTAGAATGTTTTCAGAATTTTGTAACATAATAACGACTCTCTCTTATCTTACGTTGTAACATAATAATGACTCTCTCTTATCATACAGTATGTATTTACTGCATTATTGCTGTTTTCTGATNACGTTGTAACATAATAATGACTCTCTCTTATCATACAGTATGTATTTACTGCATTATTGCTGTTTTCTGATCATCCTCTCCCTCTTCCTGAAAACACACTTATGAGTTAAAATCGACAGTAGGTGTTTATAAAGACTGTTTTATGTGAAGNATCTTACGTTGTAACATAATAATGACTCTCTCTTATCATACAGTATGTATTTACTGCATTATTGCTGTTTTCTGAGCATCGTCTCCCTCTTCCTGAAAACACACTTATGAGTTAAAATCGACAGTAGGTGTTTATAAAGACTGTTTTATGTGAAGAAAAGTTATATTTTAGGAATATTTAACGACATAAATATAATTTTAACACGACCAGTACTTGAGAATGTTTACTCCGGACATCTAGTTAGATTTATTGCCGCAAATTGAACAAAGTGTACATTGTAACAAAATGTCCTGGTAAACTTTCTAAACTGTAATGGAAGTTTTCAATCTATACAGTGTATGTAAATAATACCACACATCATATGCAGATATAAGAATGATTAGCGTCGCTACTATACGAGGTCGGGAACTTCCCTACGCATTTGATTGTTTCCCGAACAAATGTAGGAACGTTACAATGAATGTATAAGAGAAAAATTACAATTCCCGCTTTCTCACTCAGCATATACACTGGTATGGTAAATTTCGAATAATTTATTAGAGTGAATATGAATAAGTGATTGCAGTCCATTCATATTGATAATACTTGAGAGTGTAGCCATCAAATGTACAAATGAAGATCGGCCGTCGGGGTTTAACGGGTTGGACCAATCCTGTTACTATAAAACCAAACTGAAAAAAAAAAGACTGGCTGCAAAATAAAATCTTCGAAAATTCCTGCAAAGCCATATTCAAAGCGCCACGTGCTTTTAATAGGTGACAGTAACCTCTTGTGCACCAGTCAAGTCATCTCATAATTTATATAATAAATTCATCTAACATATGTGGATTACCAAGTGAAACAGTTTTAACGTAGCTTGGACTTCAAAAATGTGTTTAGGATAAAGCATTGTGGAATCATACACAGGAATGTACTATTNAATACGCAGGAATGTACTATTTGAAATATTTTCACGTGTGAGTATTGACAGTTGTGGCCTGAAGTTTCCAAAATAGTTTTCAACCTATATTACAGTAAAATGTGGAAGTTTAATTCAGCAGTGGCGGAATGAGAAAGTACGCGCGTTAATGTTTGTATAGATATTTACTATACGTTCAATGCACAAAGAGGTGTTTTATGTAAATGTTTTCCTTTAGATGTACCTGCGCCCTTCATCATTGGCCACGCTTACCTTTGTTTTAGGGCCAAAGTAATGTACAAGTGTAAAAATGTGTTGTTCAAATCGGCACTGCCTGATTAATAAATGTTTGTGTTCCACAGGACCATACACCATATTTGTACCGACAGACAAGGCATTCCGGTCCCTTCTTGTGCAACTGGGAGGTCCCGAGAAGGCAGACGAGAAGTTTAAGGAAAATCCACGCCTGCTCAGCGGGGTAAGTCACATCTGACGTAAACACAAAACTGCGGAGTAGGAAATGTGAAAGTTATAATCTTGCTTTGAAATCAGGCTAGTTTAGGGTCGCTCGTGGCATTTGTTCAAAACTTTTCGTTTAAAAAAAAAATGCGCACTTATAATAATGAGATAACACAGGTTTTTTGTTGTGTTTGATATAGTGTTATACATTAAATTAACTGTTAAGTTCGTAGAGGTTGCAAATGGGACGAAAGTAACAACACTATGTTAAAAGATCATGCCCAGAAATGTTGTCAGAGTGCATTGAAATCGTGACCCACACGGGCATGTGAGAACCACGCTGGTTATGGCTGTCTATACAAGAAGCACACCATCACCTATCATGACACCACGGTACGTAATGCACGAAGACATAGACAACTGGTTGGAACATCGAGACGCTGTGCCGCTCTGGAATTTCCGCCGCTCGCGCCTTACACTATTTATGTGTGTCCCGACTGTTCCGGACTTGTGCGATGCTTCGTTACAACCGGACTCAAAATAAGTACATCACACTGCCCGCGGTCTGAAACAGTGATCACTCACTGTTCCCTGACGTCGGTGCTTTCCTCCCGCAGTACAACCGCCAACTTCCACCAGACATGCTTTGCTGCTTGCAAGAGCCGCAAAGAGTGGCTGCCTGCTGGTAGGCGCTGCTCGAAACACAGACANACACACACACACACACACACATATATATATATGTTTAAATACATATGTATATATAATGTTGCAAAATTGCATGTCAATACTTTGGGAAAGATTCCTCACATCCAGAGGAGGAAAAAATATTATATGACTATAGATCCGTAAACGCTTCGTTTCTTTACTACAGCTCCGAATACATAACGTACCGCGTATGGCCCGCGGATGTATCATGTTACTGTGGAATGTCATCGCAGATGTAATTGGCAGCCACATACCTTGGCTCCCGGGGAGCACTGATTTGAATCCTCTAGACTTTTAGTTTTTAGGACAGTTAAAGACACTTGTGTATATAACCCCAGTGGACGATGTGGAATTCCTTCGTAACCGTATTGCGGCGGGCTGCGAAACAATAAGGAATTCTCCAGAGATTCATCAACTCATCCGGGATTCCATGCAACGGTGGGTTGGTACGCGTGTTCGTGCTGATGGAGGGCTTCTTGAACATCTCCTTTAGTCTGTAATGTGCCGACGATAAGCTTTCACACGTGTGTAACTAATTTCTCTGCCGTTCCTAATGTTCTATAGTGTAGTGACGTGGTGTGCTGTATTGTGTACCATGTTAACGAACGCTGCGACGGCATTCCACAATAATATGATCCAGTCCGCCGGCCATACAGTGTACGTAATATATTACGAGCTGTAGTAAAGAAACGTAGCGTTTACGGACTTACGCCCACATAATGTTTTTTCTTCCTCCAGATGTGAGGAATATTTCCCCGAAGTATTGGCATGCAATTTTGTAATATTCTGTATATATGTGTATGTATATAGACACACATGTACACGATGCAGTGAATTTGAAAACTGTCCTTACCCATAATAAGTGATTTTCGGGAAGTTACACAAAAAGGTTTTGACTCATAAAAGTAGTATATAATTAATACCTTTTTATGCTGATAAAGGACGGCGAAAATACGATTTACTGTAAATAAAACATAAATTATGTAACAAACAATTACGATATTAAATAAAATACTTTTGACAAGGAAATTATGGCAGCAAACCCATGGGTAAGGGAAGTTTTGCAGATGACAGATTACGATTATGCTAGTTTTGGTGTAAAATATTCAACAAAAAATTCTAGACGGTTCTTTAACGTGGCTGCTTAGTGCGGGAATGACCAAAAGAAAGGATAGGGTTTTAGATGTTAAAGTATTTTTAGGCATGTCAGCCACCTTTCACCATATCTATTTCAAACAAAAGGGACTTTTTGAATTTTTGCCGGGGCCACATTGCTAAATAAAGTTTTTTTTTAATTTTTTAATATATAATAGCATGAAAATTGCAGGTAAATTACAATTTATAAATAAAAACACAAAAATTCAAAGTCTTATTATTNACGTTGTAACATAATAATGACTCTCTCTTATCATACAGTATGTATTTACTGCATTATTGCTGTTTTCTGATCATCGTCTCCCTCTTCCTGAAAACACACTTATGAGTTAAAATCGACAGTAGGTGTTTACAAAGACTGTTTTATGTGAAGAAAAGTTATATTTTAGGAATATTTAACGACATAAATATAATTTTAACACGACCAGTACTTGAGAATGTTTACTCCGGACATCTAGTTAGATTTATTGCCGCAAATTGAACAAAGTGTACATTGTAACAAAATGTCCTGGTAAACTTTCTAAACTGTAATGGAAGTTTTCAATCTATACAGTGTATGTGAATAATATCACACATCATCTGCAGATATAAGAATGTTTAGCGTCGCTACTATACGAGGTTGGGAACTTCCCTACGCATTTGATTGTTTCCTGAACAAATGTAGGAACGTTGCAATGGATGTATAAGAGAAAAATTACAATTCCCGCTTTCTCACTCAGCGTATACACTGGTATGGTAAATTTCGAATAATTTATTAGAGTGAATATGAATAAGTGATTGCAGTCCATTCACATTGATAATGCTTGAGAGTGTAGCCATCAAATGTACAAATGAAGATCGGCCGTCGGGGTTNATCGGGGTTTAACGAGTTGGACCAATCCTGTTACTATCAAACCAAACTGCAAAAAAAGACTGGCTGCAAAAGAAAATCTTCGAAAATTCCTGCCGAGCCATATTCAAAGCGCTACGTGCTTTTAACAGGTGACAGTAACCTCTTGTGCACCAGTCAAGTCATCTCATAATTTATATAATAAATTCATGTAACATATGTGGATTACCAAGTAAAACAGTTTTAACGTAGCTTGGACTTCAAAAATGTGTTTAGGATAAAGCATTGTGGAATCATACACATGAATGTACTATTTGAAATCGTTTCACAAGTTAATATTGACAGTTGTGGCCTGAAGTTTCCAAAATAGTTTCCAACCTATATTACAGTAAAATGTGGAAGTTTAATTTAGCAGTGGGGGAATGAGAAAGTACGCTTAGATTCACCGTATGCGCGTTAATGTTTGTATATATATTTTCTATACGTTCAATGCACAAAGAGGTGTTTTATGTAAATGTTTTCCTTTAGATGTGCCTGCCTCCTTCATCATTGGCCACGCTTACCTTTGTTTTAGGGCCAAAGTAATGTGCAAGTGTAAAAATGTGTTGTTCAAATCGGCACTGCCTGATTAATAAATGTTTGTGTTCCACAGGACCATACACCATATTTGTACCGACAGACAAGGCATTCCGGTCCCTTCTTGTGCAACTGGGAGGTCCCGAGAAGGCAGACGAGAAGTTTAAGGAAAATCCACGCCTGCTCAGCGGGGTAAGTCACATCTGACGTAAACACAAAACTGCGGAGTAGGAAATGTGAAAGTTATAATCTTGCTTTGAAATCAGGCTAGTTGAGGGTCGCTCGTGGCATTTATTCAAAACTTTTCGTTTTAAAAAATGCACACTTATAATAATGGGGTAACACAGGTTTTTTGTTGTGTTTTATATAGTGTTATAAATTAAATTAACTGTTAAGTTCGTAGAGGTTGTAAAGGGGACGAAAGTAACAACACTATGTTAAGAAACTCATGCCCAGAAATGTTGTCAGAGTGCTTTGAAATCGTGACCCACGCGGGCATGTGAGAACCACGCTGGTTATGGCTGTCTATACAAGAAGCGCGCAATCACCTATCATGACACCACAGTACGTAATGCACAAATACATAGACAACTGGTCGGAACATCGAGACGCTGTGGCACTCTGGAATTTCCGCCGCTCGCGCCTAACATTATTTATGCGTGTCCCGACTGTTCCGGTCTTGTGAGATGCTTCGTTATAACCGGACTCAAAATAAGTACATCACACTTCCCACGGTCTGAAAAAGTGATCACTCACTGTTCCCTGACGTCGGTGCTTTCCTCCCTCAGCACAACCGCCAACTTCCACCAGACATGCTTTGCTGCTTGCAAGAGCCGCAAAGAGTGGCTGCCTGCTGGTAGGCGCTGCTCGAAACACAGACACACACATATATATGTATAAATATAAATACATATGTATATATATATATAATGTTGCAAAATTGCATGTCAATACTTCGGGAAAAGATTCCTCATATCTAGAGGAGGAAAAAATATTATATGACTATAGATCCGTAAACGCTTCGTTTCTTTACTACAGCTCCGAATACATAACGTACCGCGTATGGCCCGCGGATGTATCATGTTACTGTGGAATGCCATCGCAGATGTAATTGGCAGCCACATACCTTGGCTCCCGGGGAGCACTGATTTGAATCCTCTAGACTTTTAGTTTTTAGGACAGTTAAAGACACTTGTGTATATAACCCCAGTGGACGATGTGGAATTCCTTCGTAACCGTATTGCGGCGGGCTGCGAAACAATAAGGAATTCTCCAGAGATTCATCAACTCATCCGGGATTCCATGCAACGGTGGGTTGGTACGCGTGTTCGTGCTGATGGAGGGCTTCTTGAACATCTCCTTTAGTCTGTAATGTGCCGACGATAAGCTTTCACACGTGTGTAACTAATTTCTGTGCCGTTCCTAATGTTCTATAGTGTAGTGACGTGGTGTGCTGTATTGTGTACCATATCAACGAACGCTGCGATGGCATTCCACAATAATATGATCCAGCCCGCGGGCCATACACTGTACGTAATATATTACGAGCTGTAGTAAAGAAACGTAGCGTTTACGGACTTACGTTCACATCATGTTTTTTCTTCCTCCAGATGTGAGGAATGTTTCCGCGAAGTANATTTCCCCGAAGTATTGGCATGCAATTTTGTAATATTCTGTATATATGTGTATGTATATAGACACACATGTACATGATGCAGCGAATTTAAAAACTGTCCTTACCCATAATAAGTGATTTTCGGGAAATTACACAAAAAAGGTTTTGACTCATAAAAGTAGTATATAATTAATACCTTTTTATGCTCATAAAGGATGGTGAAAATACGATTTACTGTAAATAAAACATAAATTATGTAACAAACAATTACGATATTAAATAAAATACTTTGGAAAAGGAAACTCTGGCAGTAAACCCATGGGTAAGGGAAGTTTTGTAGATGACAGATTACAATTATGCTAGTTTTGGTGTAAAATATTCAACAGGAAATTCTAGACGGTTCTTTAACGCGGCTGCTTAGTTGCGGGATTGACCAAGAGAAAGGATAGGGTTTTAGATGTTAAATTATTTTTAGGCATGTCAGCCACCTTTCACCATATCTATTTCAAACAAAAGATACTTTTTGCATCTTTGCCGGGGCCACATTGCTACATAAAGTTTTTTTTTTAATTTTTAAATATAGAATAGCATGAAAATTGCAGGTAAATTATAATTTATAAATAAAAACACAAAAAATTCAAAGTCTTATTATTTTGTCATGTCTGGGAAAACTACTGTGTTTGTGCGAGTTTCTTCGTTGCCTTTGTTTTGCCAGTGTTGTCTTATCTGTGTAGTAGATAATAGCCTGTGTCGTCTTCGGTGTGTTGTCTGTTGGTCGTATATAGTTTTTCNTTGTGTAGTAGATAACTAGCCTGTGTCGTCTTCGGTGTGTTGTCTGTTGGTCGTATATAGTTTTTCATATGTATATATATATATATATTTAGTTTTTTGCCTGCTGTCCTCTTTTATTTGACTCAATTCCTTCATGGGATTTTCTGGCTTTATATATATATATATGTATATAATTGAATACAGCATAGCTGGTTTGCATTCTCTCGTCTCTGGTAAAACTGCTGTGTTTGAGTGCGTTTCTTTGTTGTATTGTCCCATTTTGTTCCTACATATTTTGTCAGTGTTGTCCTATTTTCCCAGCAGGTTTCTAGCATGTGTTGTTTTCTATGTGTTATCTGGTGGTCGTGTATATTTTTTTCGTAGCTAGTTGCTGGCCTGTTTTTTTTACTCTATTCCCTCTTGGAATTTTTCAGTGTTGTATACATGTTTATTTTCTCGTCCATACGTTACTTGTCTTTTTGAAGTATTTTCTCGTGCTCAGTCTTGTTTTTCCATTACTGACATCTGCACCGCAATGGCGAGAGTNTCCTGTTTTTTTACTCTATTCCCTCTTGGAATTTTTCAGTGTTGTATACATGTTTATTTTCTCGTCCATACGTAACTTGTCTTTTTGAAGTATTTTCTCGTGCTCAGTCTTGTTTTTCCATTACTGACATCTGCACCGCAATGGCGAGAGTCCAAATATCTCCATCTCGTCTTATTAATGTATTGCTACTTGCTCTCTTGGGGCGTGGCTCTTCAAAGGACACGAAGAGTTTTTTTGTTTGAAAGCGATATCGCGAAAGGTAGCCGTGTTACGCCTAAAATCATTTGACATGTAAGATCCCGTCCTTTCGCTGGGCCAATCCCGCAGTAGGCAGCGAAGTCAGAGTACCTGGACACGGGAGCTTTCTTACGCGTTCGAGGCACACGAGCAATGGAGCGATGCGGACGGCATCAACCCGCACGCCTCGCTCCTCATCGGGGTCCGCGGTGGCTCAGCTGTTAGACTGCTCGCCTCCCACATGGGCGAACCGGGTTGAATCCCCGGCCGGGCCACTCCTGGACCTTCGCAAGTGGGAATCCTGTTGGACGATGTCTCTGGTCGGCGAGTTATCTCGGGGATCTCCAGTTTTCTCCGCCTTTGCATCCCGGCTCTGCTCCATACCTCATTTCACCCTCATCTGCTCTCAAGACCTTGTTGTTAAGAGCCAGCCAAATCTCTCAACTCAACTCGCGTCTCCTCGCTCCTGCAGTACGCGCAATGAGTACATACAGTGTTTGCACCAGTGCGCTGTACTATACAAATTGTACGTGTAAAAGTGAGACTTTATTACATGCGATAGAAGTCCACAGATTAAACTACGTTCATATGGTTCTACTTCTCTCTAACTTATTTTGGAAAATGTGCTGTCAGACTCTAAAAACGATTTTTTATTAACCCCTTTCACGATTTATTTCTTGTTTGGTACATTTGATATAATAAAAGTGAAACAATTTGGATTTAGATAATTGATCTTAGCTTTTCTGGCAACAAGTCGTATTCCTATAATACTTATTTTACTGAGATACGTGTAACCTCACTAACAACGAATAGAAAGAATAGGAGTACATATACTACTGCTGTGTTGTGAATCACGCCAGTTCTGGAGAATAAGAGCAGAATATTTAGATAGGGCTGCTGTGGAATAAGGCTAGTTTTGCTGTAAACATATGGACAAGGCAAGTTGTGCTGTGAACACCATACTGTTTAAGGAAGCTTTTGCAGACAACCGTATATTTTGCATTTAATTTTTCTTCAGGATAGTAAAGATTTTGCAACATCTATTTTCCCTTAAGAGCAGGGATTCTACCTTAATCAAAATCCTTTATTAACCCACTTTTAACATTTTTTTTTGGATAAGGACAGTTTTGAAACTTATTTCCTTACATATATATATATATACATACATTAATTCATGCACATATATGCATGTTTACATACGTAATAAATACATGCGTTCTTACAAAACGCAAGTGCATAATACAAGATGTTTAAGAAAAAGTATCGCACATTCGCACAGTAGCAAGTACTGCAGGACAAAACTAAGAAGATTTTTGCTGTAAACGTAAATATGTGGAAAAAAATACATTTAAGTGTAGGGGCACATTGTAGGGTGGCGCCGGTCGGAAGAACAGTTATTATAGGAGCATTTATTATTGTTTTCTTACACTATGCGCTTAAAAATGTTTTAATATTGGGCAGCATTCAACAAAATGCGCAAAGAGAGGCTAGTGAATCATGAATCNCTATGCGCTTAAAAATGTTTTAATATTGGGCAGCATTCAACAAAATGCGCAAAGAGAGGCTAGTGAATCATGAATCAAGGAAGGCTATTTTCTCACGTGTGTTGTGAGTGGCATAGACTGTCTTACTGTTTCCACTCATTGCTCTGCTCTCTTTCGTTGTATTTACTTTCGCACAACACCAAGGGCTGAGCGTAAGCCACTCGATATCAGTCAGTCATGTGCTGAGTTTGTAGGTATCAACAGAAGATTTGCACTCTTGTAAGCTATGAGCAGTCACATTTGTGCGTTATTTTGTGTGGCGTAAAGAATAATCAGTCTAATGGAATCGTACACAAGGAAAATTGCTGAAGGATGTTCGACAACGCATGGTAACTACATCGAGCACCTCTTATACTGGTTACTCAACACACANGGAAAATTGCTGAAGGATGTTCGACAACGCATGGTAACTACATCGAGCACCTCTTATACTGGTTACTCAACACACAGGTGCCACAGTACAGATGGCTCATATCACAATGTGTTTTTATTATTTTGTTATTGTAAGTTCAGAGGGAAGTTTTTTCTGGTCTTAACCTTTTTAATCATCTTGGGTGCGTATGTGTGAGTGCGTACATATATGTACAAATACATACATATATACAGCTCGTAATNTTTTTAATCATCTTGGGTGCGTATGTGTGAGTGCGTACATATATGTACAAATACATACATATATACAGCTCGTAACCGTGTGAGTTGCTACCAAATACCCAAGTAGTCAAAACTTCACGCACCTTCCGTTAGGCCAAATGTCTGTGAATGAAAGCGTGTACAGAGACACGACCAGGTTTTGTCTATTTGCGAGGCCTCGCGAAAGGATGGAGACTCGTCCTTTTACCACAACTGCGGCATCATTGTCGGAAACGGCTCTCTGAGCCTGCCCTAGAGATGCCAAGACTGAAGACCGACTATGCTTGAGCTGCCGCAGCGTAATTCTTCACAACAACGAAACAATTCAGCTTTCAAACCGTCATCCATGTCACACGTTCTTTTTTCTTAGTACACAGACACTAATCAATTTTCTGTATTGTTTGCCATAAAACTGTCATTGACGTTATAGAAAAATTATCAACTGATTTACCAAAAATGTATTTACGCCATTCTGACAGAAACAATATTTTTAATTACATCCAAGGTNAAAATTATCAACTGATTTACCAAAAATGTATTTACGCCATTCTGACAGAAACAATATTTTTAATTACATCCAAGGTATCAATTACTTATTTACAATTTGGAAAATCGTTTGAGACATGGGAAAGTGTTCGAAATCCTCACAGTTTCATTATTTTTTAATTTACTTTACTTTTCGTAACTTTCTATTTGGGGTGATACNAAGTGTTCGAAATCCTCACAGTTTCATTATTTTTTAATTTACTTTACTTTTCGTAACTTTCTATTTGGGGTGATACGACTGAAGTATAAAATACGTTTAAAATGAATAAAACACTTTATTACCGCTATATACCTAAATACTGGTGTAAAACCAATTCAAATTTGTACCAGCTAGTGGCGGANATAAAACACTTTATTACCGCTATATACCTAAATACTGGTGTAAAACCAATTCAAATTTGTACCAGCTAGTGGCGGATGATGAACTGTCCGAATGAGTGTTAGTATTTGCATTTTACTGTAGTCTAACTGTGTGCTTGTTTGTACCCCCGCTATCAAAACGTGCTTTTGCAGCTGACTTGGGGTCGCTTATGGAATACTTGCGTTGCAGCTTGCTGGTGAATGGCCGCAATACGTTTAATATCCACCGACTCAGGGCAGGTTGTTTGTTCCTGCTTCGTGCACCGAGAGCGTGCCGTTGTAAGCAAACACCAACGTACCCTCAAGTGCATAGTTCCATCATCCGCCTCAGCTACGAGCTTTGATATTACAATTTTAACCTGTGTCTTCACTAGGGAGTTATTATTGCTNTTCCATCATCCGCCTCAGCTACGAGCTTTGATATTACAATTTTAACCTGTGTCTTCACTAGGGAGTTATTATTGCTGTTTAATAAGGGGCTACACACAGAGTGCATTCAAGCAGAGGTCACGCAAGGCTTTCAGTTCATCGTGAACAGACTTTTAGTGCGGAGAAGATGTGTAAGGAGGATGCTGTATGACCTGGCGAGGGCAAGGAGTTGGCTGATGTGTGTGTGTGTGTTGGCAGCTCCTGCTTCACCACGTGATCCCCGGCGCCTTCCCCCTGGACACGCTGCAGGACGAGATGACAGGAGTGAGCCTGGCCGGCACGCAGTTGCGCGTCAACACGTACTACTCCCAGGACGTCGAGTGGAACAACGTCAAGGTCAGTCCCTGCCCTTACCTGTGCTTTGCCTCGCCCTTCCACGGCCACACCTTCTTCATGTTGTGCCTCAGCTAAACCCTCTTTGATCTGTAGACAGCAATTACATCTAAGGTAATTTCATAGTAAATTGAAAACAAAATTGCCTCTATATTAATTAGTATCAAAGTTTTACACTTTTCGGAAGATAAATAATAAAAACTAGCCTACTTGCAGAAACGAGCTTGTTTACATAGAAAAAGTGCTAGCATCTATATCAAGGCATCTGCGCGGTAAAAGGTATTTTTTTGTAATGTTTTAAAATTGTTGAATCCAAGGAAGTGTTTGCGTATTTTTAATCCGTAGTTACCGTTGCGTTTTTAAGATAACCTTTTTTAAAGCACACCTCGTAGCTGTGAATTAAGAAAACACCTTTAATTTCATTTCCTCTTGTTTAATTTGTGAGTGGTTTAGTTCATGCTATTTTTCTAATTACAAAATAGTGGAGAATTACTTTTGTCATACGGTTATTACCAATATATCATTACCTATTACAGGTGACAATAAAATGAACAAATATTAAATTATAAATACGTTGCAGTGTGATAGTGATGTAACTATAAGTAAATGCAGGCGTTCATTATCAGTGTGTGTCGAAAATGCGTTCTGCAGCGCCTGTCAAGTGGCCAACCTTCGGCACATTTGTGTGCTGTTTGCTGCAGATAACGCAGGCGCTATAATATAAACATGCATATCGCAAACATGTGTAATTCATATTTTTAATTTTCAGGACGTTATTGCCACTGTGTTTAAACGATTTTTAGTTTATAATTTTTGTTTTGAAATATATTGTATTACCACAGTACAAAATTACTGCATATTGATCCACGACAGTGGAACTTTACTGGGCACGCTTAGTGCAATCCGCGACATTTGGTGTCATCAAAACCAAATACAGTGACATTATGAAAGCAGTCTCTTTAACTAAACCACGGCATCTGTGGGCAGAAATAAATAGAAAAATACCTGTCAACGTGTGCCCGGGAAATTCGCCCAGAATTACTAAACTGCAATTTAAAGATGTTGTTGTAGATGTGCGCTCATTGCCTTTGGCCGTGCAACAGCGCGATTTCCATGCCTCATGCAAGTATAACTGCCTAGTCATAACTATTTGTTGTTCATTTGCATAGTAATACTAGTGGCGACTTTTCTGGAATACGTTTACTGGGGTAATTGTTTCTTACTGCCCGCAACTGCTGTGCTTTCAGTTTGTGTAGATAGTTCGGAAACTCAATGTATACTATCATTATAATAGCTCCGAAGTATGTACAGTTCGGAAAACCAACTTTACGCTGCCAACATAAGCGCAATTTATTTCTCACCAAAGCACTAAAATCACTGACACTGTAGTTAATACTTGTTATAAAAGGTCCAGTTGTGGTATGCCTTGTTGAAGAATTTTCAGATTTATGTTGGGCGTTCTTGAGTTTCGTGTCAGGTGATTTGAACGAGTGTGTAAGACATTAACTACATGCGTTGTTTTGAATTTTCCATGTAATTTAATTAATTATATTTTACATAATTAAATTTGCTAATATAAATTGAATGTATAAATGCTTAGCCTGATCACAGGTTGATTCTGCAATAATTCCCCATTGCTTACTTTAGCTCGAGGGTGAAGGGTTGAGTCAAATTCAGTATGTTTGATCGGCTCTTCACATCGAAGTCTTGGACGTCGGTGAAGGTGGAGTGACGTGAAGATGGAGAAGCGGTGGAATGCAAGGATGGGAGAAACGTAAGTGCCCCAAGCAAACCGGCCAACGGCAACGTCCACACGTTTCCGGCATGCACATGCGAAAACCCGGATGACCCCGCCGGGAATCGAACCTGGGAACTGCGGCCCATCAGTTGGATGTCGTGGCCACAGGACCACACAACTCAACTATAGTAAGAATATTTCCGCGCCATGTTCTCAGCTTCAAGCAGTGTCAACACGGATGACGCCTGTTGTTCCCAGCAACCGGAATATTTGATGAGATAAGTGTGATGAAGCGGAAGAATTACTACGCAGGGTAACACGGGAGCACCCGGAGAAACCCTTCACGCCACACTTCCCACATGAGAACACTAGTAAGAGGCTTGGGAACGAACCGGGGGCCCAGCGGTGTCCGGTCCTACTGTAGTATTACAATTTGTCTTAAAAGCAACTCACAGTTAAGTGTTTTTTCCTTGCTGTTACTACACTTCAGCAGCCCAGCATTCTGCACTCGTTTATTAAAAAAAAAAAAAAAAAACAGTCATGACTTACCTGCCACAGCACTATACATAAATGTTATCTACGTATTTGTTGACACCATTTTCCTGTCGTACCAATAATAAACAAAAAATGGTTTTTTTTTAAAGATAAGAATTGTGCACTGCAAATTGATTAATTTGAAATAAGTTTTCTTGCATCCCTTTTATCGAAAGGCACCAAGTGACTAAGGGCAGTAAAATACGTGCGGAGTGCAGAGAGGAGTGTGTGTGTGACGCAGGTGGTGGCGATAAACGGCGCGCGCATCTCGCGGGACAAGCACGACATCGAGATCGCGCAGGGCGTGGCGCACGCCGTCGACCGCGTCATGTTCCCGCTGCCAGTGGGCAACCTACTGCAGACCCTGCAGACAGACCGCGAGCACCGCTTCGCCAAGTTCCTGCGCGTGCTGTTCGCCGCCGAGCTCTCCCACCTGCTCTCAGGTAAGCACCCTCGCACCGCCCGTGCACTCACACCCACCGCACTATATATGTCATGTCAAGGTTACTTCTACTACAGCTTGGCAAGATAGATGTTCGAAGTTTGGAAACCAAAAATGTTCGCGAGTGGGGCCACGGTGACTGAGCGGTTAGCCTGCTCGCCTCTCACCATGGCGAACCGGGTTCACTACCCGGTCGGATCACTCCCGGTTTTTCGTCTGTGGGAATCATGACGGACGATGGCGCTTGTCTGCGGGTTTTCTCGGGGATCTCAGGTTTCACCCGCCCTTTCATTCCGGCGCTGCTCCATACCTCATTCACACTCATAGGCTCTCAAGACCTCTCTGTTAAGAGCCACCCAAATCTCTTCACTCTTCACTCAAACATTTCCGCCAATAGATAATGCTACTGTCGCGTATGTACCAGATTTTCTCTATATCCTACCTTAAAAAACAGAATATTTTCAATTATCACAAATGAAATAACTTGGTAACCAAGTAAAATTTCTCTTTTTTATCGTTTACTTACATTAAAAGTTTAATTATACGTTACCTTTTGGAACACTGCGCACCTAGCGGCGTAAATTTTCCCTATGCCAAACTATCCCATAATAAATCTCGTTTTGTTCTTAATCTGAGTACAATAAACATTAACCATGTCTGTCGAGTCACTGTTTTCTCCATACACTAAAGATAAGGTAGACCGATAATCGTCTTCTGCGCATGTACCCAACCATGACCTACACCACACAAATACAACTGTCAAAGTCACATGGTCAACATTGATGAACTTATTGGTTTGTATTTTCATTTCAAAAATACAAGCCCTTTCATATGAATAAAATACTTTTACCACTATGAATTTATTCTAACTGCATTAAATATTGGTTAGAGGAAATATACACACGTCTTAACACACTTTTTTTACGTAAAGAGAGTTCTAATCTAAAATCCCGCTCACGTCGTTTATGATAGTCGTACTAGCAGAAAATCTGTCTACTATTTGGACAGAGTGGCTACTGCGCATCTTGGACGCTACTCTACCCGATTTTCTCTCTACGGTTTTCTCGGGTCAACGCCAAAAATTAAATGGAAATTAATTCATGCTTAAAAATGGTAAACTTATAAATAACCATCATACTTTGCTCAAGTTATTACTGCCAGGTGGCTAGAAAAATAATTTCACTTGTAATACACCAATGGAAACACATTAAAGAACGCATAGAAAATATCTTCCAAACCAAAAGGGTTTTACAACCCAATATGTTCGTGTGTAGAGGGCATTCTGATTGTAAGTGGAAGAACACCACTCGCCTGCACCTGTCTGCACCTATCAGACCGAGTGTCTTATCGCAGGTCATCTGACAACACGGCGAGTGCAGTTGGCTGTGCAATTGTGTTAAGTGTGTAACACAGTGTGGGTCTGCAGTGCCTGGAAGACGACGGCGAACATCAATTGGACAGTTAAGTGACTTTGAGCGTGGCAGTATAGTGGTACTCTGGGAGGATGGCTGGATGTTCCGTACAATTGCCACTCACTTGGGGCGTGACGTATCAGCAGTCAATCGGTGGAGGAGAAGATGGGTGACAAAGGGGGTTCCCACAGCCGTCTAGCCCCACCAGTGTCGCCTCGCTGCACTGATGAGCGACTGGACAGAGGGATAATTTGAACCGCCCTGACTGAAAGAACAGGAACAGCACATGCAATCAGAGTCACTGTTCACCCCCCCCCCATGTATTTGCACTATAATTAAACAGTTGGTTGTTGGAGGAAGGTCTACTTTCTCGTGTTCCTATGGCACGTTTACCCCTGACACCTATTCATCGTCGTGAACGTATCCGGTGATGTCGGGAGAGAGAGTGTTGGGGAGGCGAATGGAGAGCCAGTGGTGTCCAAGATGGAGAGTCGTTTCTACCTTGGTCAAAGTGATGGCCGTGTTCGCTTTTGTAGACGTGCGGGTAATCGGAACAAATCATCGTGTATTCGCACTCGCTATACCGGACCCACAGCTAGGGTTATGTTATGGGGGGCCATAAGTNCGTCAATCCTGTCCGTTGATCATATCTCAACAAGACATGGCAGGAACCAATCTTCCAGTATGATAGGCGCGCGCGTCCCCATGTCGCTAGGGTAACACAGCGTGCTCTACATTATGTACGCATACTACCTTGGGCTGCTAGATCTCCAGAACTTAGTCTCATTGAGCATGTGTGAGACATAGCGGGGCGGCGCCTAACATCCAGCCCAACTCCGGAAATGATCATCGCCCAGCTACACCAAGAAGTACAGCAACCGTGGGTACAGTACCCCAGAGAGACATTAAACATTTATACGACAGGTTACAGGCCAGAATTGCTGCATGTGTGGCCATTCGGGGTAGATACACTCCTTATTAAGGCGTCTGGCTGAATGTGTTCCGTTTAATGCCCTGGATGTCCCACGGAATTGATGATCTGATAAGTCCCACATACCACCTTCTCCTTCTTGACTATCAACTTGTGAATCTAGCAGATTATACAACGAAAAATGTATGACTTCGCGCGGTCATTACACAGTTGCTGCTTAACTCTTCTTGATGCTTTGTGTCATGTTTACCAAGAACTACGATTTTAAATTTTATTTGTGAGAAGGATATGAAAAGTACAAAAGTATTCGAGAAAATGAGGCGTCGCCAGTATTAATCGCCAAATTGTAAAAATAATTTGAAGTGAACCCTTAAAATCATGTATACGAGTTCTCCACTCGATTAAAAGCAAAGTCACCTACACAACGGTAATCTAAGCGAAGATGGGTTTCTCTAGATTCGTTAATGCTCGTGTTCTTTCGTATACGTTTGGTTTAAAGGGTAGCCAATACCTAAATTCTTGGCTGGTCACCGTATTGATGAGCTTATGACATTTTTACAATTTGTAGCTTAAAATAAAAGTCCGGCGTAATACATGGAAGTGTCGCTCCTCTCTATGCTCCCAACTACTTCGTGCTTCACACGCGGTGCTCGTGCTGGGAGTTACAACTGCTAACCAACCTTCAGACGTCCGGTCTCGTCCGCCTTCGAGACCGACGCTTTTTTTGGCGTTTGCACTCGCACCGACATTTTATCGGACGTCTACGTTTCCACACACACCAACATGTTATCGGAGTCGGAGGTCAGTTTGAGTTTGTCAACGGAAGAAAAAAAATGTGCCCTGTGTTTAACAGTAGCATTTATCTTCTTTATTGATTATGTCCCAGCAAGAACTATAAGAAGACGATTGAAAGATGATGCTGGGTTCATTCACTGTTAACAGCAAGATTTATACATCCACCCTTTTGTCCCATAAACATGGTCTGCTCTCCACCAAACTATTAATGACTACGTAGTACTGAAATATACTTATTAATAATACAACATTGTTGCACTAATTATTAACAAGCAACAACACACGCTTGCTCCCGCTTTGCACACACTGTGAGCTATGAGCACTGAAGGCAAGGCAATATACTGTAGGTGGCCTATTCCGTAATTTCGGAACACATGTGTAAGTGGACATAAGAAATCGTTATTCTCTAAAGCCGATTTGTCGAGATACAGATCACTGTGCTTTCCCACGACCGGATGTCGAGCCGATTACTTTTGACCGACCCGAGAATGTATTATTCTGTGTGCAAGACGCCAATTTTCATAAACATTACTTTTTATGTCGTCCAATATCGGTGTCGTGTCTGACACCGATAATATCGGTGCTTGAGCAAACAGCCTTATGCTTGGTTCACAATTGAAAGCATAACAGTGACCATAGAACATATATCGTGTAGACAATAATTGACCTCCGTGATTTCGAACCTATTGATTCACAAGTACGCATAACAGGTCGTGTGCATGAGAGGTCCTGACATATTGAATGAAGGGAATTGTTATATTTCATTTCGAATGCAGACGCATGGGGCAACAGCCAATCAGATCAGAGTATAAAATTTCCGACAAAGTTGTTTATGTAGTTGTAAAAATTGAGGAACATAATTATACTGCATAAACGAAGAAATGTCGCAATATATAAATCCAGAGGATATAACATGTGACAGCGTGCCAGTATACATTTTTTAATGTTATCCTCAGCTTCAAGATCGTGCAAACAAAGATTTTAAAGACAAACAAACATGCTGACTTTTTAAATCACGGTCAATTTCCTACACAATAAAACACTATGCTTCTTATTATAATACACTTTTTGTGAATTTTGTACTTCAAGCCAACCAAAATATCAGAGCTCTATTTACCAACACTGACGATATACGGACGATATACACCGTCAACAAAAAGAAACTCCCAAAGAGTCAACCGCACAGAATGTCCAAAATAGTGAAGGACACTTGTTTTTGGAAGTGGGACAGGACGGAGTATGGGTAGTCGTAGATCNTGTTCTCATCCCGATCGCATGTGGTATTCATTCAGTGGAGCATGACGAGTGCGTCGTCCATCCGTGACGTAAATCCTGTCCGCTGACCATATCTCGACACGACGCGGCAGAAACCAATATTCCAGTATGATAGGCGGGCGCGTCCCCATGTCGCTAGGACAACACAACGCGCTCTACACAGTGTACACGTACTACCTCGGCCTGCTAGATCTCCAGACCTCAGCCTCACAGAGCATGTGCGAGACATGACGGGACGGCGCCTGATATCATGTCCAGCTCCGGAAACGATCATCGCCCAGCTACGCCAAGAAGTACAGCAACCGTGGGTACAGTGCCCCAGAGAGACATTCAACATTTGTACAACAGGTTACAGGCCAGAATTGCTGCATGTGTGGCCGTTCGGGGTAGTTATACTCCTTATTAAGGCGTCTGGCTGAATGTGTTCTTTTTAATGTCCTGGATGTCCCACGGAATTGATGATCTGATAAGTACCACATACCACCTTCTCCTTCTTGACTACCAACTTGTGTATCTAGCAGATTATACAACGAAAAATGTATGACTTCGCGCGATCATTACACAGTTGCTGCTTAATTCTTCTTAATGCTTTGTATCATGTTTACCAAGAACAACGATTTTCAATATTATTTGTGAGAAGGATATGAAAAGTACAAAAGTATTCGAGAAAATGAGGCGTCGCCAGTATTAATCGCCAAATTTTAAAAATAATTTGAAGTGAACCCTTAAAATCACAAATACCAGTTCTCCACTCGATTAAAAGCAAAGTCACCTAGACAACGGTAATCTTAGCGAAGATGGGTTTCTCTAGATTCGGTAATGCTCGTGTTATTTCCTATACGTTCGGTTTAAAGGGTAGCCAATACGGCGCTCGTGCTGGGAGTAATAACTGCCAACCAACCTTCAGCCATCCGGCTCGTCCGCCTTCGAGACCAGCGCTTTTTTTGGCGTTTGCACTCGCACCGACATTTATCGGACGTCTACGTTTCCACACACACAAACATGCTATCGGAGTCGGAGGTCAGTTGGAGTTTGTTAACGAAGGAAGAAAAATGTGGCCTTTGTTTAACAGTAGAATTTATATTCTTTATTGATCATATCTCAGGAAGAACTATAAGAAGACGATTGAAAGATGATGCTGGGTTCATCTACTGTTTACAGCAAGATTTATATACATCCACCCTTTTGTCCCATAAACATGGTCTGCTCTCCACCAAACTATTAATGACTACGTAGTACTGAAATATACTTATTAATAATACAACATTGTTGCACTAATTATTAACAAGCAACAACACACGCTTGCTCCCGCTTTGCACACACTGTGAGCTATGAGCACTGAAGGCAAGGCAATATACTGTAGGTGGCCTATTCCGTAATTTCGGAACACATGTGTAAGTGGACATAAGAAATCGTTATTCTCTAAAGCCGATTTGTCGAGATACAGATCACTGTGCTTTCCCACGACCGGATGTCGAGCCGATTACTTTTGACCGACCCGAGAATGTATTATTCTGAGTGCAAGACGCCAATTTTCATAAACATTACTTTTTATGTCGTCCAATATCGGTGTCGGACACGACACTGATAATATCGGTGCTTGAGCAAACAGCCTTATGCTTGGTTCACAATTGAAAGCATAACAGTGACCATAGAACATATATCGTGTAGAAAATAATTGACCGCCGTGATTTCAAACCTATTGATTCACAAGTACGCATAACAGGTCGTGTGCATGAGAGGTCCTGACATATTGAATGAAGGGAATTGTTATATTTCATTTCGAATGCAGACGCATGGGGCAACAGCCAATCAGATCAGAGTATAAAACTTCCGACAAAGTTGTTTATGTAGTTGTAAAAATTGAGGAACATAGTTATGCTGCATAAACGAAGAAATGTCGCAATATATAAATCCAGAGGATATAACATGTGACAGTGTGCCAGTATACATTTTTTAATGTTATCCTCAGCTTCAAGATCGCGCAAACAACGATTTTAAAGACAAACAAACATGCTGACTTTTTAAATCACGGTCAATTTTCTACACAATAAAACACTATGCTTCTTACTATAATACACTTTTTGTGAATTTTGTACTTCAAGCCAACCAAAATATCAGAGCTCTATTTACCAACACTGACGATATACGGACGATATACACCGTCAACAAAAAGAAACTCCCAAAGAGTCAACAGCACAGAATGTCCAAAATAGTGAAGGACACTTGTTTTTGGAAGTGGGACAGGACGGAGTATGGGCAGTCGTAGATCCATGGACCTAGTCTGAGGACCAGTGACTGATCAGGATTCAATTATAGAATAACAGCGCGATTAACTGCATTCGTTACTCATAATACAAGTGCGACGTGGGAGGCATATGAAAGGATTCTCCAGTGTTCATTTGTAGCTTCTACCAGCATGCACATCTGACATTACTTCCTACGCTGTTGTGTTTTTTTACGTAAGTGTTCAGCTGGAATAGTACTTCACACAAGTGAAATGCATATTTTTTATAAAAGTTGACATTACGGCTTTACAAAAAACATTATAACCAGCACTGTGTGTATGGCCCACACAGTTTATTGCAGGAATATGAAAGTTAGTGTTCACTTTCTTGTTCACATTTGTACTCATCTTTGTGCCCAAACCCACGTACACTAGACTTCTGTATTAAGAAACGTTATTAATACTCACTATGATAGTCGAAGTTAACACCTATAATATCAAAGCGTTACTAGGAAGGTAGATGGACCATATATTACAAAATGCTAAAAAAAATGTAATCAGTATTAAACTGCTTGGTGTAACATTCAAATGCATTTGCTTGGTGTAACATTTAAATGCATTTTATTGGGGCAGCATTCAAATGCATGTTTTATGACCCATCTTCTCAGTTTCATAAACTATAAAATTTTTCAGTTTTCACTGTTGACATAACGTAGAGGCTGAGCGAATATCCCTTGGGTGTTTGTTATGAGACTGGGGTACGCGATACGTTAGATGATTTTCAAGGGAGCTATGCGTCCCCACAAAATCATAATTTAAAAAACCTTCGTGTTTTGTGTGTTGCCTATCTGTCGGTCAACATACGTTCTGTTTTGAAAATTACGCATGAATTTCTCTAAAACCGTTCACCTGATACCTTTTTTTTTTTTGTTAATTCATGTGTGCTGATTCATAAAACATATTTAAAATTGCGTATATGTTAGGGTTAGAAAGTTTTATTCAAAAATAAGATGCTAACCCCCATTTTCACCACGAAAAGAGATAATATTGCTATTCGCGTTTTCAGAGATGCAGGAGGTTTTCCGTGCTATAAAACACAATTTCCTGATTTGTTGCTTAAACACAAGTAGTTTCTAATATTTGGAATGATGCATATGTTTTCGTTTTTTTTTTCATAAGGAATAACTTGCTGGAATTTGTCGGTGTTGCACAAAACTTCCTATATATATCTTGATNCGGTGTTGTACAAAACTTCCTATATATATCTTGATGGTCACCTTCTAACCCACCAAGGCCGATTTAATTTACGAAAATTAACTTATTTGTTTCGTTTCTGACATACAGAGATGCAACAGCCTAGAGGACGTCCTGATCACAGGGACATCGTGTAACGCCGCGATGGGGCGGCGCGCCATCGTAGTTTCACCGGGGACTGTGACGCGTTCTTTACCTGGTGGTCGCTACATCCACGAGTGTAGTTTCCCCAAGAGCCAACACTCTGCACCTGTGGTAGACCGGTCACGCGGTTCCGGTTAGCGCCAGCTTTTACTCATTCACATTGACCCTGCCTCGGGAGAGGCCACTCGGATATGAAAGGCTGCGTGGGAGTTTGCGAGGAAAAAAAAAAGAACATGTTCGCAAATCCCACGGTCATGAATGCCCTGCAACCTGCGAGAAGAAGTAGGAGAGAGGTTGTCCGAACTACCAGGGTCAAAGTGCGTGAACCCCTTTAAGACGTGTGTCTGCTAAACTAACGACCTTCGGAGAACAACTTTTACTTTTATGCCAGTAAATTGATTATATCATGTTCTCGGTAAGCTGAGCACTTTTAAAACCCTACTTAAAATCTACTTGTAGTAAACATTTGTTATACTCCCAGCATTTGTAAATTTAACACGGCGACGGGCCTGATTATTTTATTCATGCGGCGGTCAAGTAAAACCAGAAATTATCAGAAAAAATTTTTGTTTACAAATCTGATGATTTTTACATTTATTACATTAAAAAAATAGAAAGAAAAATAAATTATGTATTATTCACAAATGTTCACCTAACACTATTAATTAAATGATAAGTCATGGGACTACTATCCTGCGCGAATGCCAACCAGTGTGCCCATTAAAATATATGTAGGTAAAGACAGCGACATTTGCGAAAGGGTGATTTCAAAAGAGCTCACTTTAATCTGAACAACCTATATCTGTTTGTTTCATGCTTGCTTCGATATATTGCATACATGGGTGAAAACAAACCTGCACGTTGCTCCCGTCCTCACTAAAAGTAAACTTGGATGAGAAAGCTGGCACCAACTGGAGCCACCTGCCGTGCAGGACTGACAGACCTGTGCATCCTGGGGTGCATCAGTAGCGTGATGAAGACGGAGAGGAAAAGGGAGCGGCTCGTGAAAACGACAGTGTACGGCGCACGCCTCACTTGAGAACCACGGCCAAGATATTCTCTCCCACCGCGCGCTGTCAAGTCGGGGAGCCCGACGTTTGGAGGGCAGTCTCTTCAGCCGTTTACACCGGAGCAAGGATTTCTTTGAGAGACTAGCAGGGAGTGTATTACCTTCCGCCCCCCCCTTCCCCCTCAACACGGAATTTAATGAATACCCCTCTGGAAAATTCTAACTATAGTTTAAGTAAATGTGNCCTCACTTGAGAACCACGGCCAAGATATTCTCTCCCACCGCGCGCTGTCAAGTCGGGGAGCCCGACGTTTGGAGGCCAGTCTCTTCAGCCGTTTACACCGGAGCAAGGATTTCTTTGAGAGACTAGCCGGGAGTGTATTACCTTCCGCCCCCCCCCTTCCCCCTCAACACGGAATTTAATGAATACCCCTCTGGAAAATTCTAACTATAGTTTAAGTAAATGTGAACAATAATCATAAATACATGAAAACTTTTATTTGAGACATAAAATATAATTAATTCAGTAAATTATCTTCTAGCCTGTTTCAGACTGAGAGTAATTATTCTTTTCATAG
>NQII01009892.1:5440-21054 GCA_002778355.1 Clitarchus hookeri
CAAATGAAATTAACACACCAATAAGGTTTTTTGAAAAGAGCGAAAACACTAATCAACGGATGCGTAGGGATAAAAATCCGTTATATTTCGCCGGTTTGACAGAAAATGATTTGTTTGAGTAAAAAAAAAAAATAAGATTCAATGAAACAGTTTATTCTAATCTGTTGTATTTGTATTTCCCTTACAATAGCTGCACTATGCATANTTATATTTCGTCGGTTTGACAGAAAATGATTTGTTTGAGTAAAAAAAAAAATAAGATTCAATGAAACAATTAATTTTAATCTGTTGTATTTGTATTTCCCTTACAGTAGCTGCACTTTGCATACAGGCATCTCGGCAGATGAGTTCCGAAAATTACAGCAATCAAATGAAGTATAAAAAATTTTCAANAAATTACAGCGATAAAATCAAGTATAAAAAATTTTCAAACAAGGATTTTTTTCATAAGAGAATAAATTGTCTATCGTTGCCATTTCAATGCATTAATTCGTCAGATTGTCATGTTTTATGCAACTTATCAAAACTAAATTTCGACTGTGAGGAAAATAAATGTACCCCACGATTAAAAACACCTTTCATAACAACAACTCCTCAAGAGTCGCCCACTTCACCTCCTCCTCTTGCAAATACCACATTGTGTGATTCCAAACACGGAATACTTCGGGTATTAAAAAGCACAGATCCTTTTGAAATTGAATGGGCATGCATCTCAACTTATTCACTCGTGTGGAACGATGATGGGGAAGCAGACATCATATGCCTGTAAAGATGGAATTTTCACGAGCGACTTGACAACATCTAGCTTTAAACTCGATGATTGCAAATGTAGGGCCGACATGATATTGGGAATTTTTGAATCTCAGCCGCACCTACCGAGGTGTTTCGCATCAACTCATGTTAATTTCTTGACAAAATTTCATAAACTATAAGATGCCTATTCATATATATTTTTTATTATTGATATTGGGAGTACTTGTAGCTGTGATTTATTTTTCCATAAATGTGCGATATTTTATATCAGAAATTTACAAAAGGTCTGAAAACGAATTTCCCATTAAATTTCTAATATTATATTCCACAATTCCGTCGTATCTTAGTAAACGATCGATTTTGATATGTACACAATCAATTTTTTAAATTTTAAACAAACAATTTGAAATTGAAATTTTTATGTACACATAAGAAAACCATTCTACTGTTGGCACTATTCAATTTGCCAGTCGCGATCACGGAGATGGAGACTCATTTGATGGCGAAGGTCCGATATGCGCACACTCATCCTTACCTCCACATAAAAGTATATGTTTTGACAAAGATAATAACTGGTCTTATGTTTTTTATCAACATGTGCTCATTCATGAACTAGGTCACGTATTAGGTTTATATGACAATCAAAGAAAAAATAGTGTGATGTTCGATCCCACAAAACACACTAAANACTAGGTCACGTATTAGGTTTATATGACAATCAAAGAAAAAATAGTGTGATGTTCGATCCCACAAAACACACTAACTTTACAGCTTTTGATCTGTATAATATTATTTCAATGTATCCATTTCTGAAAAAGAAAAGTAAATGAGAAATGTGTTTACGTCCGGTGAGAAATAAATCCGTTTCCNTGATAAATAAATCCGTTTCCGAGCGTTCAACATGGTGATTTTACACCCTGCACACACCGTTGTACGTTTTCCAATTGAAATTTTTTTTTAGTTATTTAAGTAAAACTATACTTGCTAAACGGAACAATTGACTTCAACTTGGATATGTTAAACGGAATTCGGCCGGATACGCAATTTTGCACTGACTTGTAAAGGTAACAATTTGAATGGATACTTGATACTGCACTCGCGGTTTTACTATGGTTTTTTTCATAAGGATACTCAATACAGAACAATGACCGGAAAATGTGACTAGGGAAGTTCTAAATTTATTGCCAACAGCCTATACTATATATTCTATAAAATATAGGCGAAATATACGTTTATACGACAAGTTCCAAACAGTGTTATGTTATAGGGACTTATTTCGTCAGTCAATACTTGGTATCTTATTCGCCCCAACCCCCTTTTTTTTTCTTGGTCCTAGTCAATAGGGTTTTTTTTTTGCAGTACACTGTAGTTAACTAGAAAGAAGGCCTCTTTCCAGAGCCTCGCGTAGCCAACAAGAGGATTGGAACCTTTGTTGGTTATAAACAGGGTCACTCCCCCCCCCCCAATTTAAACTGAAAAAAACAAGGATTTATATATACTGGTTATTTTTTATTTCAACTAATTTTTTTAAATATTTTATTCAAGAATCTTTCGAAATATAAATTAACTTTAAAGGTTAACTACAACAAACGAAAAAACTCGTGAGGCAAAGTTGAGGGAATTCCTACCAAAAAAAGTGTCATAATCTTGAGGCTAACTCAAGCATTGCCTCAACTTTGCCTCATGAATATGCCGTAATAAAATGAAAAATTACGAGATAATCTTGAGGCAAGTTGAGGCTCTCACAGCTTTGCCTCACATAGATCTTGAGGCAAAGCTGAGGGAGCCTCAGCTCCCCCCCCTCCCATCTTTATAGTTCATTAATCTATTTGTGTGTATTGGCCAATGATACGAATAGATGGCGTCAAAGAAAAATATTCAATACAAGCTCCGTCGTTAATTTTGTATCAAAAATTATCGTTTGTAAAGGTAGCTTCTGAAACGAAAGCCAAACCCTTTATAGCCGGGCCTTTCATAGGAAATATCGAAATATTTGTCGAGCTGGTCACAAAAATCAAATGTATGTTTATTAATTGAGTCACCTTTCCATAATGGCATACTTCCAGTTTAAGAAATGGTTCTGAAAAATCAACCAAATAAGATATTTTTCCACAAAATTTATTTTTAAACTCGCAATAATCGCTTAAAATGTATTTAAGATCCACAGTCTCACCACAAGTAAAAAATGTGCTATGATAATTTAAATCATCAACTAACCAATGTTGTTTATCGATTTTATTCAAAACTCATGACACTAAAACATCTATTGGTGAACGAACAAAAGTACTGTGATTATTTTCAGTAATTTTAATTGAATACATTATAAGAGGGAAAAAAATGTTTCAAGATTTGATCAAATTTATACACAACATTTCTTATGGGCGATGTTGCGTCAAATGGACAGAAATAGGAGAAGTTAGATACTTATTAATTTTACCATATAATACNTTTCTTATGGGCGATGTTGCGTCAAATGGACAGAAATAGGAGAAGTTAGATACTTATTAATTTTACCATATAATACAATGATGGTAAATTATAATAGAAAGCTATTAGTCCTACTACCAAAAGAAAAAAATATATAACTTAACCCAAATCGTAGAAATTAACGATACTTGCACAGGGCAGAGATTCGAAAATAAAAACTGTAAACTTTAAATCTCCAACATTTTTAAAAATACTGAACAACAATAAAAACGAAATAGATTACTTATTTAATGATATTTACCCCACACAATATTCAGCAGTGCAAATCATTAACAGATTACTGGAACTAGGAATAATCATAATCTAATATAAAGTATTTATACCCAATTTAAAAAAAACATCTTACAGTGAAGTATATGTAATATATACATGTAAATGTTACCGCAGTTAAATTTGTAAGTAAGTGAAAGAGGATGGGAGGGGGAGTTGTTCTTTGTAAATGATCTTCAATATATCAAGTACTGCATGCTTCTCCCGATGTCGGCTGCCTCTTGTCTTCAGAGGACAGTCGCGAGAGAAAGTGTGGCGAGTGAAGCGAGCACAGGCGCGTGTGCGCAGTGGAGCCGTGACGAGTGCCGACGTGGGCGCTCAAGGTCACGCCTCCAGTTGCAGCCGCCGCTCTCGCCAGCAGAACACCCGAGACTGCTGTAACCTCCGCTCTCGCCAGCAGAACACCCGGGACTGCTGTCGTGGGTCGTGGTGTAGGATGCGCCTCCGTTAACCTCCCACTTCCCATCATTAGGGTTACTACCAAAATCTGCCTATAAAAGTGAAAAATCTAGGAGACTTTAGTCGATGCTGAGCATAACTAGGACAAGCATCTCCTCTCATCTTCAATAGGAAAGGGGAAATAACTAAAAGGTAAGTACTAATAATATATATATACTATATATTATATATATTAGTACTTACCTTTTAGTTATTTCCCCTTTCCTATTGAAGAGGAGAGGAGATGTTTGTCCTAGTTATGCTCATCATCGACTAAAGTCTCCTCCCAGATTTTTCACTTATATAGCCAGATTTTGGTGTTGAGGAGAAATGAAGCCTTGTGATTGGTTGAAATTGTCTACACACTAGCGCATTATTGTGGATAATTTTCGAAACTAAAAAAAAATGCAGGAATTTCCAATTGCAATTATTGCGATTTGATGGTCGGCTGTTGTTACAAGTAACATTAATCTGAAGTGTATTACAAAATGTTTTTTTTTTTTTTAAGTTAAGAAATGTGTGTGAGATGGTTTTCTCATGTTGTCATGGAAAACATGTATATTGGAGTTTCAAATAGTTTTTAAATCCTTGGCGACTCGATTGGTTGGAATGTTTTACACACTAGCGCATTCTGCGGTGGCAGTGGTCAGTNAATGCAGGAATTTCCAATTGCAATTATTGCGATTTGATGGTCGGCTGTTGTTACAAGTAACATTAATCTGAAGTGCATTACAAAATGTTTTTTTTTTTTTTAAGTTAAGAAATGTGTGTGAGATGGTTTTCTTATGTTGTCGTGGAGAACATGTATATTGGAGTTTCAAAAAGTTTTTAAATCCTTGGCGACTCGATTGGTTGGAATGTTTTACACACTAGCGCATTCTGCGGTGGCAGTGGTCAGTTTTCGAAACTTAAAACCCTCGTGTTTGGTAGTAAGAGTGAGGTCCAATTTGGACCTTCCTTGGCGCTATATATCGCCTCTATAACAACAACGAAAGAGCCATTTCACAATTAATGATTACAAATTGTTTATACTTTAAAGGGTCTCGTTATTTGCATAAGTTTTTAACGGGCCCGAGTAGCTGTTTGTGTCAATTTAATGAGAGAATGGCATTTGTTGGATTTCATGTTTAAAACGAATAAGTTTGTTTAGTTTTCGTGTTTTTAAAAATGGTTGAATTTAGGATCAATTTCATAATTACAGAAATTTTAATGTGTCACCCTCCACAATGGGATTGGCTCCGAGGAACCAGCAGGTAAAAAATTTCCATTTTCCAGTAAACATTTTTTTAAAGTGTCTAAAGTGACGTGACATTTGGATCAGTTTAAAGACTTTCAATGGCTTGCTGTTTGGTAGGAAGAGGGAGTACCAAATCGGTACTCCCTTGCCAATATATATTGTCTCCATAACATCACGAAAGAGTAGTTTAGTGATGTGATATTTGCATCAGTTTAAAGACTTTTAATGGCTTGCTGTTTGGTAGGAAGAGGGAGTACCAAATCGGTACTCCCTTGCCAATATATATTGTCTCCATAACATCACGAAAGAGCCATTACAGAACTGTTAAAGAGATGTCTTTGAGTTTTTCTTTATGATTAGAATCGCCAGGGACTTTAAAACATTTTGGAACAACTACAAGTCGTATCATAATAGAATATATGATGGGGAATCTCGGCATTTTTTTTAGTTTCGAATAACTGACCTCCAGAATGCGCTTTACAGCATGAAAAAAACTAACTATAAATAGAAAGATATGAACTTTGATATGGTGTGATAGTTAAAGTGTTTGTGTAGTACTTGATTTCTGGGTATATATAGGTGTTGGTTGGTTGCAGCAGTCATCATGCAATCAGGAATCATTACGATGCCAGTGCTCAGCGGAGTTCGTGGAATGTATGCACAGTTTGTTAGACCTGTTTTTGTAAAGTTTAATGAGGATTCTGCATATCCTGTGATAAATGGCTTTAATGAAGTTGGAAAATGGGCTTATGGATCTCAAGAGTCTTTAACTCATTGTGATACAGACAATTCTTTTTTTCGTTTTCAGTCTATAACATTTTGCACTGAAAAAGAAGTCGAGATTGATAATGGTGGTAAACTTGATCTTATGACTGGTTGGGCTTCTTTATCTGGCCTTGACAATGTTCTTGGTTGCAAAGTTGCGTCGGTGTTTGAGCATCCTGATTTGGTGACTATTCAAAGGCTAGAGCCATATAACTGTACGGGTAAGCGTGTTTGCCAGCATATATTTAATTGCCGCATCATAGACTATCATCACGGATTTTATCCCGTGTCTCTTACTGTTAAGAATGTAGGAGATAAGAAAGTAGTGTTGGATGCTGATACTCCTATAGTGGATGTTTTTTGGTGCAAACAAGGTGGAAATCTTTCACCGACTTTTTGGTCGGACAAAGATAACTTTTGGGACTTCGTGGAAGACTACTTGCTGTACTGATAAGTACAGTTAATAGCGAGGTATTTTATAAAATTAGAAGATAACGCAGAATACAATTAGGAATTTCAACTAATGGGCAATTATGTACTACAAAAAAAACCTGAAGAAGCAAAAATACTCAGTATTATGCCCTAATTATTGATTATATTCTTGATTGCTTTCGCATTGACTAACTGGCAATAGTCCTACGTTTTGTATCTTTGACAGTGTCTTTTAAGGGTGTATGTGTATATGGGAACCTTAATATTTTGATATAACAAAAAAAAACATCTAGGGAAAAAAAATGTTTTCAAACATCTAAGATTTTTTACATGTTATTAAAAAAAACATTTTGCATTCCCTTTCTTTTTTTAAAACTGTTTATAAGAGAGAAGGTGCGCCTCTTCGGGATATAAGTCAGTTTTCTCGCATGTAGAAATGTATGCGTGTTGTCCAAGCAGCCATAAAATCCTTTCGGCCATTTTGGCATTTGGAAGGGTGCGCTCGCTTTGTGCCTTAGATAAATGGGACGAGTTACCATACCTGCCGAAAGAATTCCTCTTGATCTACGCACCTTACGAAATTTCGACCGTATTCNTGCACTGAAAAAGAAGTCGAGATTGATAATGGTGGTAAACTTGATCTTATGACTGGTTGGGCTGCTTTATCTGGCATTGACAATGTTCTTGGTTGCAAAGTTGCGTCGGTGTTTGAGCATCCTGATTTGGTGACTATTCAAAGGCTAGAGCCATATAACTGTACGGGTAAGCGTGTTTGCCAGCATATATTTAATTGCCGCATCATAGACTATCATCACGGATTTTATCCCGTGTCTCTTACTGTTAAGAATGTAGGAGATAAGAAAGTAGTGTTGGATGCTGATACTCCTATAGTGGATGTTTTTTGGTGCAAACAAGGTGGAAATCTTTCACCGACTTTTTGGTCGGACAAAGATAACTTTTGGGACTTCGTGGAAGACTACTTGCTGTACTGATAAGTACAGTTAATAGCGAGGTATTTTATAAAATTAGAAGATAACGCAGAATACAATTAGGAATTTCAACTAATGGGCAATTATGTACTACAAAAAAAACCTGAAGAAGCAAAAATACTCAGTATTATGCCCTAATTATTGATTATATTCTTGATTGCTTTCGCATTGACTAACTGGAAATAGTCCTACGTTTTGTATCTTTGACAGTGTCTTTTAAGGGTGTATGTGTATATGGGAACCTTAATATTTTGATATAACAAAAAAAAACATCTAGGGAAAAAAAATGTTTTCAAACATCTAAGATTTTTTACATGTTATTAAAAAAAACATTTTGCATTCCCTTTCTTTTTTTTAAACTGTTTATAAGAGAGAAGGTGCGCCTCTTCGGGATATAAGTCAGTTTTCTCGCATGTAGAAATGTACGCGTGTTGTCCAAGCAGCCATAAAATCCTTTCGGCCATTTTGGCATTTGGAAGGGTGCGCTCGCTTTGTGCCTTGGATAAATGGGACGAGTTACCATACCTGCCGAAAGAATTCCTCTTGATCTACGCACCTTACGAAATTTCGACCGTATTCAAGTATTTACCGNCTCTTGATCTACGCACCTTACGAAATTTCGACCGTATTCAAGTATTTACCGGCCCACCTTCAGCAGGACAAAGACATATTGGACTGCTTCCCATGCAAGGAATGTTACGAGGGTTGCACCTCGGTCCCCGACACGCCACATCGAAAGGGTTGGTGCAAAGCCCGTCGAGCAGCTCTCATGAAGTCTAAGCACGTGGAAGACGACTTTCCTGTTACGACTTCCCGTTGAAGACGACATTTCCCATTGAAGAAGTTCAATGAAGTTTTAAATGACTTTGTAAAACATTTTGAAACTCTGTGTATGTGTGTGGAAACTTTACATTTATGTATATAACAAAAAAAAAATTTAGTGAAAATTAAAATATTTGTAACATCCAAGATTTTTATTCGTTATTGAAAAAAATGGTGTATANAAAAAAAAATTTAGTGAAAATTAAAATATTTGTAACATCCAAGATTTTTATTCGTTATTGAAAAAAATGGTGTATACATTGGAATTATAAAAAAAGGAAATATTAATTGTTTACAGTTTAAAGTGACTTGATATTTGCATAATTTTAAAGTGTTTTTCTATAGCTTACTGCAGTAAGAGGGAGGTCCAACTTCACAAAATTTTAAAGCGTAGATAAAACTCCGTAGACTTCTGTTTAACAGTTCTAGAAGAGTTGATGTTAGTGTTGCAAATTTTCATCTTCTCTCCTACCCCCTTCCTCACCCCTTTTCCAAACACCTCTTTCAGTCACGTGATTTACATTTAATGTCCAAATCGGTAATGGTATCATTCTTAACATATTTTATAAAAAAAATAAAGATTTTATGAGAGAATGGATGCTTATATTTAAATATAAAAAATTAAAAATAGCCACAAGTTTTTAATATTTTAATAANATTTTATGAGAGAATGGATGCTTATATTTAAATATAAAAAATTAAAAATAGCCACAAGTTTTTAATATTTTAATATTTTTTTTATTTACAATTTTAATTATAATGTATTTAAAGATAGTTTGTTATTATTTAAGTAAGGGGTCTCCAGAAAAAACCTTGTTTATAGAACTTTTTCACAATTTCGGGAAACATCTCNTTGTTATTATTTAAGTAAGGGGTCTCCAGAAAAAACCTTGTTTATAGAACTTTTTCACAATTTCGGGAAACATCTCGAAAACAACTGTGGCCTGGTTAATATCACTCTTATACGAGTCTTTCCACTTCACAATAAACATTAATTTCCCATTTACATAGGTGGAGTCGATGATCTGTTCTGGTTTCAAACCGCTGGTAAACCCACGAGGTTCCGTTTCTGCTGTTTTGGACGTTATTTTCTTATCTGAAGTTGATTTCTGCTTTTTAGTAGTGTCTTCTTTCTTTACTGATGTCTCCTTAATTCCCCATTCTTCACAAGCCTCCTCCAAAGCCTTCTCCAACTTCACCTTATCTTCAAATTCCAATAAAAGTTCTGGGCACTCTANTCTTCACAAGCCTCCTCCAAAGCCTTCTCCAACTTCACCTTATCTTCAAATTCCAATAAAAGTTCTGGGCACTCTAAACTTTCTTCTGGCTCCCATGAATTTGCAGATGTGGGATATCCCTCTCACTTTATATAATACTCCACTTTATCATTTTTTATATGTCTGGCAAGGATTTCTTCAACTGGAAACTCTTCCATATTTTTGCTAAAACAAAAAAAAATAAAAAATATATTATATATTATCAACGATTAAACTTACTAAATTTACATACAAGGAAAAAAAGTTGAGATTTGCAACACAAAATAAGATATATATATAGCAAAAAAGGGTTGTCGATTCATTGCCCCCCTCCCCCGCAATATTTGTTGCCCCCCACAATACATATTAATTTAAAGACTAAATATTCGAGAACTTTAAAGACAAATCTGTATACCGGCCTTATGCTAAGGGTCGGTAAAGTCGTCTGACGAATAAAACATTCATAAAGTTGATGAAGCAACCTTCTTGCACTAAGACAACAAAATTATTGCGCAATAACGTTTCAAACCGCTACAATTTAGAACACATTTGAAGGAAACTTCAGTTAGAAACGAGACCCTAATTGGTTTACTTTCAAAGTTGCATGTTTTTTGGTGGGTTGTGTTTAGGATAATCTGTTTTTTGGTGAGTTGTGTTTAGGATAATATGAAAAATCCAACAGTCAGTTTTTTATTTATTTTGAAAGCTGAAAATATTTCTTGTCCAGTGACAATGTTTTTTTTTTTTCAATGATAAAGTGTGCGTAATGAAGGGATAAGAGAATGCAGATAAAACAAGCTTGTTTGATAGGTTTAAGTATTATTTTTACAGTTTTGGGATTAATGCTGGCACATTCTGATAATTTAACCAATATAAGAGTTATATCTGGTTTTGTTTTGATAGATGTGGGAAATTTATGTAATCAGTTACTACATTTAAAATGAATAACAGAAAATTTATTTACAAAAATATACACTAATGATATATACATGTACAAGTTTTAACTTTTTTATAAAGCACCCGTCTGCGATTTCAGTTGTCGAGGATCCAGTATCGCAGTAATCACGAATTTCTCAGTGCACAGGTGAATTGATTCTGGTCTGATTCAGCTTTTTAAATTATACACCACTCTTACCTAATTAATCAAAAAATTATACCAATCAAAAGAACATCAAAAATCCACTTGTAATCTAGTAGCATCTAATTCTAATTCACTCAACTTTGTAAACAATTTAAATTTATTAAGTTAAGTTTGTTCAAAGTTTGTGTTAAAATCATTTTACATATAAGAAAATATATAAAAAAGTTATAGTTTAACAACATAACGATTACTAACAAGAAAACTTTGTCATGCATTGGTTGATCTTCCTTCGTTTATATTAAACCCTGTTATGTGAGAAAATAACTTTTGTTAATAATAACTTTCAAATCATCAAAAAATTTTGTATACCTATTTGGTAAAATAATTTTATATCGATAACAAAAATAATTTTTTTCTATGGACGGTATCAATAAAGTAAAAATTTTGTGTTTTGAATTTTTTATTTTACTGCAATAAAAAGTAAATAAAAATGTTTTTAAATAAATGGAATAAAAATTTTAGAAATTGTAGTGAAGAAAAAAATACCAATTGCTTTTACTCACGTGATAACTCTAAAAGATAAACACATTAACACATGTAAAAAAATGAGAAAGTGCCTAGGCCATATTTGACAAATATGTTTGTATCTTATCATGTGTTTTTTTTAGATATTCTATACTAAGAAAATATTTAACACAAAATGTAATAAATACGGGGAAATAAAA
This sequence comes from Clitarchus hookeri, assembly GCA_002778355.1. Taxonomy (NCBI): domain Eukaryota; kingdom Metazoa; phylum Arthropoda; class Insecta; order Phasmatodea; family Phasmatidae; genus Clitarchus; species Clitarchus hookeri. The sequence continues at coordinate 16,696 of NQII01009892.1, forward strand.
GATAACAGATTATTTACATCTCACCCTCATGCAATATATGTACACATTGATGAGTGACGGTTTAGGAATAGTAGAGCGACGCTGGCACACANTTGGCAGACGATCCACAGTTTTATGTCCAATAATATCTTCAATTAACTTGCCATCCCAATGAATCGTTAATGGCAAATCAGGTTTGAACTCGCTTTTGAGAGACTCGGCTATTGCTTTTCGATTTTTCAAACGTTGTCGACGAATGGAAGATCTATTAACATTAAACTCTACAGGATCACATCCTGCACTTTTTAAAGTAGATGCTACGACCACAGCTGCTTTTCTGTCACTTAATTTAGAAACGTCAAGGCTAGCAGCTAAGTGGCTATTAATTATATCTTTTCGAGCTCGCTTCTGTGGTGGTTGCTTTTTTGAAGATTCTGGCAAGATTTCGCCATCAGATGAAGTTGTTTCTTCGCTGGTGGTAGAAGAAGTAAGTAAGCATTTCTCTGTCAAAGCCAAGATACTTCTACTTTCACGTTCACGTAATTTTTTAAGACGTTCTGCTTTTTGTTTCAATTTCTCAATTTTATTTAAGCTTTTTTTATCCACTGAACCAATTGAACCCTGGCGACCTTTTTGTCGTTGTGCTAATAAAAAATGCTTATCCTCTTCTATAGGCATAATACTTAAAGCTTCAGAGTGTGCAATATCAAACAAATCCTGTAATTTTTGTTGCCAATCTTGTTCTTTCTTCATTAATGCTGCTGAACGTTTTTTCTTGTTCTCTTTATTTTTTTTCAGATTCTGCCACTCTTTGAAGTATTGTTCTATTTTACTGATCACATGTTTTTTCAATTTCGTTGGTATACTAGCTTTTTCCCACAACTGTATCACTTCACATGCAGCCGCAGTAGCAGAATCACGAATAGATTTCTTTTCTTTGCTCTTGTAGTAAAAAAATAAACGTAATACTTCACCAATTGAAGGCAACTTTGACTGATTCAGATTTGGTAGTACCTGGCCTACAAGCCAAATGTTCGTTTTATTTCTAGTTAGTAAACTCGCACTACTGGTGGACGCCATGACAAGTCGAAACAAGAACGTAAAGGTTGAGAAAAAAAATGCGCGTCCTCTCGCTAATGGCTGCGTTTCAACTGAAGTGCGGTGCGGGCGCGGCTCAACGTTGATGCGTAGGCATAGGAAAGAGGTGGGGAGAGGGTTTGTTTAAAGTGAGTCTCTCTGCATGCTATTTCACTCTAAATTAGGCTTATATATTCTGTGCTTATATGTTGGAGTCAATTAGCCGGACTCATGGTTAAAATGGTTATACCATTATTCTTTTGAAACTTTGACCGATGGTAGCGACCTCTAAAACCTTTCCAAAAATTAAATAAAAAAAAACTAGTTTATATTTAAGGATAGAAAATCATATGACGGGATGCCGCAGTAGTTTTTTAAAACTCGAAAAATAAGGACCACCCTAGCGCGGCCAGTAAGCAAAGTANGCAGTAGTTTTTTAAAACTCGAAAAATAAGGACCACCCTAGCGCGGCCAGTAAGCAAAGTACCGGTGAGACGTGCTTATCTGGCCTCAAATGCCCAGAGATGTGAGGAGCGAGGCCACTGACCGGCAGTAGGTCACTAGGTCACCGGGCAGTGACCCAGGTCAGGGAGAGATATCTGGCACAATAAATGCTGCACAGGCAAACACAGCCCTATGCAATATCTCCATTAATATGCCCAACGCCGTGCGCTATCAGTCAAGCAAGTAAGACACCCGAGTATTCACGCTGGGCGGGCAAGAATGACAGATAACATCGCCACCGCGCCAATCGACACGAAGTGTGGAGAGCCGGCGATAATATGCCTGAGCGACAGTGCCGCCACGCGATAAGAAATACCGGGTCGAAAAATAAATGGACGGGAAGATGAGTGGAAATGACACACGAGCGCATGGGAAGACGAGTGGATGCAGAATAGACAGTAGGCGAGAAGCGAAGTGCACCGTACAAGCAACGAAGCTGGGAATCCGCAGTCACGCGCCGAGAACAGGCCTGCAACGCAGCAGTCCAGTAAGTCCACAGAACGAGAGGAAGTGAGGCGGCCCTCACCCCCTCATCACCACAGATACTGAGGCTCACCCAGGTTCCAGTGCAAGGTGCAAGAAGACATCATCCCGCAGCTAGAGACAGACTCTTTGGGGTAAGTGTACCCATGTCACCCGCTGCGAAAACTAGGTCAAGTGACACAACCTACCAACCAACCTAAGTGCGACAAGAACTGTTTACAGTTGAACAGTGTATTCAGGCCTTCAGCCAAAAGACTTGTAGATGCCACACTCAAGTGTGCCTGAGTGTACTTTTAATGTAATTTCCAAGTTATCCAATATAGGCCTTCAGCAAGGAACCGACATAGAACATGTTCTAAGTTTTTTTTACCAAGAGAGAGTGGTATGTTTACGTTAGCCCTAACGGTAAACGCCGCGGGCAACAGCCGAGAGACAGTAAAGAGGTTATATGTTTTGTTCTTCTACGACCTGTGTGTCATCGTAAAGTTAAAATGTAACATGTATAAGTGTGCTTTGTGTATTATCATCAGCCATTTGTTAAAAAGGGGCAGAGTACCAGACATTAGAAATAACTCTCGAACAGAACTACCAGCCTAGATTTAAGAGTGTTTATTCTTTGACGATCTGTGTAGTCGTACTTAATGTAAAATGATTCCTGTCACCAAAACGTAAAACTGTTGCCAGCTGTGCAGTATATACAGGCACTATGCCAACTGGTAGGTTTGCATAACTCAATAATGGTGTTCTGCCCATAACAATTAAGGTAACCCTGTCATTTGTAATATGTAAATTGGTGAGTAACCATGTAAGAGCGTTGGTAAGTAATGTACTGAGTTGCCAAGGGGTGTGGTATTACGTTTGTTGATATTGAGTGAGTCAAATAGATAGCCAGGAGTTAGAAGTGTACAGTAGCATACAGTCGACGGTAGGAATAGAACCGCAGTTTTAGGGAGAATAAACACCTTGTGTATTGTAACCTGCAGAGACGGAGGGTTAGGCCCTTGTTACAGGCAGAGCCACGCCTGTTTAACCTTAGGGCCACGCGCGCCAGAGTGCCGACAGGGGAATAGCCAGATAAGATGACCATGGAGGGATAAAGTCATAGGGAGGGGTCCCAGCCAGCTGTCGCACCACGTGTGGCATCCAGACGCCCGGAGAAACGTAGTGCGAGCCAAGAGCACAGAGTAGGTTAGTTCCCTAGAAAAAATTATGCAGAAACCAGAGGTTTTTGGTACGGAATATGCCAGCGCCGAAGAGACGAGGGAGGAATTGATGAGTGACGGTTTAGGAATAGTAGAGTGACGGACGCTGGCCCACAACCACCCCCCCCCCTCCACATAACAAGGGTAGAGACTTAATAGACACGTGTCACGAGGCAGGTGACGAATCGCAGTTACATGTGTCTTGCTGCGCGTCCTGCTGTGTAGGCCTCCCGGCCACCCCCCTTCACCCCCTACGCCTCTAACCAGCCCGTGAGATATGTGGAGCGCAGAGGTTTCACAGGATATCACCAAATAATCATGTGTATTTTGCCTGAATACAGAAAACACGCACCGCAGAAGAAATAGCTGACGAGCTGGATATTTGTGCCGAGAACACCCCTCCTCCCCCCTTAGCTAACCACAGGACAATGTGGAAACGCACCAAGAAGAAATAGCTGACGAGAGTAAGCTAGGGGCAAGGGGCTACATCCCCCCCCAACCCTTCAGGAACCAGGACACGTGTTTTGAAAGGCATTGTTCTGCATTCTACCACCTCACCTCCCTCGCCCCCTCCCCCCACAAGGCGACACATGCCGACAATTAAGGGTGGAGGCTGGCAAGCATAAAACCCCTTTCCGAGAGAAGTGGGATGTCAGTTGATTAGTACCGCGCTGAGAGGTCAGACAGTCAATTATTTCCGCCCAGAGTGAAGAATCAGTTCTAGAGTACCGCGCAGAGAGTCAGTCAGAGGCCGGGAGTTGGTCCCCGGCCGGGTCCATGATGTAGGGAGTTAGAACGAGGCGCTAGGAAGTGCCACACCAGGACGCGCAGGGAGTCAGGCATCGGCAGTAGGATCATAGAAGTCAGTAGCGGACAATTCATTAGTACCGCGCAGAGAGGTCAGACAGTTGATTATTGCCGAGCCCAGAGTAGTCAGTCAGTCGGTCGAGAGGCCCAGGAGATTGGACTCCCGGCCACAACAGTATCTCAGTACGTCAGTAGAGCAGCCTAGGGGAGACGACGACACCCAGCAGGCCTTTGCCAAAGGCTGCCCATCGCCGGAGCTCACCCTCCACAGCTGACATCATACCAGCAAGAGTTAAGTATACAATCA
>NQII01009892.1:33450-43868 GCA_002778355.1 Clitarchus hookeri
ATTCTTTACCAATTGCCAGCTGGGTCACTCCCAGATTTTTACAAGTGCGAATCGTGCTAGGCGATTCCGCTGATCGGCGAGTTTCTCGGGATCTCCCGTTTCCCCTGCCTTTGCATCCCTTGCTCCATTGTCACTTCATTTCACTATCATCGGCTCTCAATACCTGAGGTAGGATGGAACATAAGAGCGTGAAGTAGGGAACAATATGGCCGATGGTACTGGCTGGAAAAAGGAACGCCGATGGTACTGGCTGGCAAAATGGTAGCCATCGGTAATAGACAATCAAGAGACGAGACCATTTAGAGAGCCTCGCGTAGCCATTGTTGTCCAGATGGAATGACAGAGCATGAAGTCGGGACAGGTAGGGCGGAATGCAAGAGCATTAAGTCTGAACAGGTAGGGCGGAATGCAAGAGCATGAAGTAGGGAACAAGATGGCCAACCGCACTGGCTGCCAAAATGGTCGCCGTCGGTACTGGTCGACGAAATGGACGCCATCAGTACTGGCTGACAAAATCACCACCGTCGGGAGGAATGCAAGAGCATGAGGTTTGACTCGTGATGCCATCCAAGATGGCCGCCGCTTGTACTCTCGTCCCGCACCAGGCACCCATGCCTTACAACTGTCCTTTTCTAACTGCTGTCAAGAATCAGTTAGTCACAGGTTCGAAAAAAAAAGTTCCGAGTGGTATTGCAGAATGGACTTGAGACTGTCACTATCCACATCCCTGTGCCAGTTCTTACCACACCTGCCCATCGCCAAGGCGTGTCGCGAGTCATGACAGCAACCGTACAATTATCTACNCATATACACGCACATTCTTGCGCGCGCATCAGAGTGGCTCGTCCTAAATAACGCGATTAATGTGGCCGCCTGGTTGAAGGAAGCGCTAGGTGCGACCGAGACACGCGCATCAACTCTCTCATCGCCTCTACGCTCAAAGTACTGAACTGGCGCGCAGTCTTGCTGTCGATAACGCTTTTCTGTGAGACATTCAGTGGAGACCCTACCATTTTATGATGTAATAATAAAAGTAACGGTTTGATGCACGTCTCTATTCTTCTTTTGATGTTTTGTACCGGAATGTTCATACCTTAAAATGATTGCGTAAACACCCGTTTGAGCTATTTTCACTATCAAAAAATATGCTTCAGAGAGAAATGGAGGAACTGTAAAACATATACAGACGCGTAATATTTCTTAAATGCTATACGTAAGCAGACCTCACTCAGACATGTTGGACGGTTTTTAAATAAAAAGTTGTCTGCTGGATCTGTGCACACCATTCGGCGGCCTACCTCGGCGTCCACCTTAAGAGAGTGCGTGTAAAGTCCGCTACTCCTCCAGACACGGGAGTCATTGCAAAACTTGCAAGTCCGAGCAGTATGCCAGAGATCAGTTGAGTTAGTCATTTCGGTAAGTTAGTGCAGTAATGCCAGTGAACAGATTACAGTGAAGGGTGCAGCGGCCGAAATTACGTAGAGCTTCAGAGGCATACTGTCCCAGTTGCCCTCCCTTGCTGCAGTCCTGCATTGACTATTACGAAGGCTGTACACGTATTTACAGCGTTTTTGTTTTGTTTCGATAGTTAAGTATAGGGCAAGAGCGACAGAGTGATATCGCTGCCTTGCTGTGAGCCGTCGATAAGGCTCTTATCGAGTTTCACAAGCCGTAACGTGGCTCACAACGTGAACTGGAAAAGTACAGCGGGACACTCACCGTGTTGTACTTCCTTTTACGTAGGTTGGAGCCGCGGTAATTGTGTGGACACCACATCGGCCGTCGTGCAATGGACTGAGAGCGCAGTGGTGAACCGCTGGACTCGCATTTGGAGGGTCTGCGTTGAACAGTGAAAAAGAATAATCAGAGGAGAGAATATGGGAGGAAGATATATGACGTAAGTGAGGCAGGAAAGTACATAGTGATTTTAAAATAAAGTGAAAACGGAGGAAGGATAAAAATATTGGTCGGGTGAGGAGAAAAGAGAAAGCTTAGACAGTAGAAGGAATCAGCGATGGTAATCCAAAGGGCCATCTAGAAAAATCAGAATTTATCGAGTGTCAACTTAATATATATATATCATATATATATTATATATATATATATTGTCCAGTTAACTTTCGTGCACGGCCTGTCACCATTTCCTTTGCCACTACTTTTTTTTCCACGGCATGCTTTAACGCCATTAACCTTCTGCCCTACTCCATATTTATGTTCACTTTGGGTTCGTTTTGCCTTATTGTTAACACTGTAAGTTTATTTTTTTATGATAAAAATTTGTTACAACATTTCAGCCCACGTGTGTGCAGAGGTATAAACAGTGCTGCAATAGACACAAATAAGATACATTTCAAATTATTTGCCGAAAAAAGTGTTTTTTTAACAGAGTTACTATTATGGATGTATGTAAAAATGTTAAGCATTACTTTTTTACTTCGTGATTGTGGTAATAGTTTATTAAGTATCTTGTAATTTTTACAGGTGGTTTTTCAATACCAACGATTCTCCCTCTTCAACGAATGATGCATGTGTGGTGAAGTTGAGGTAAGCTACTAACACAGATACCGAGCGAGCTGGTGCAGTGGTAAACCTTCGGACTCACATTTGGGAAGCTCTGGGTTCGAATTCCCGCCCGGCAATCCTGACTTCAGTTCTTTATGGCTTCCCGAAATCACTCCAGACGAATGCAGGGATCGTTATTTGATACAGAACATGGCCTATTCCTTTCCCACTCCTGCTTCTTTGAGTAACTTGCTCCGTATCTAATGACGTCGCTGTCGACGAGGCATAAAGCCCCCCTTCCCGTTACGCGGTTCATACTAGCACAGATGCAGATTATCTTTGTCAGTCTCGTTTCAAGGAAGCGAAGTATCGCAGTGACTGCAACGTCTTTATCTCAATCGAAATTACGTCAGGTTCGACTCTTGTCGAGTCTGCTGACAAGTGTGCGAGGTTTTCTGTTGCCATGCTCTCTAAGGTGCAATGCCCTTGCGGCGAGGTAGACGGACTAGTAATTGTTCCAGCACAACGTCCGATATCGCACACGTCACCAATGCACAGTCGCTATTAACGTAGTTCGGAACCCGCGGTGATCATGGAGGTCCTGATGTCTTCGGCATTTTCCCACGCGGCCATACTGTGCGAACTACAAACTTAAATTTAACTCCTGTAAGAAGCTGTTTTAATCTGCGCTTTTGCCCTTCTCAAGTATTCAGTAGATTGAAAAATTTTAGTTAACAATTTATTTTTAAATTGAAAACCACGTGGTTTTCTGTCTGGTGGAGGGGATATTTGCTGTCTGAGGGTGCATAAAACATTGTAGAGGTTTGGTGTAGTGAAATCAAAATGAGAAAATAATGCGCAGGAGTGGAAAACGCGTCAGGCTAGTCTGTGATTCTGCACGATGTTCAGTAGCGACAACTCCACGGTAGGGTTGGGCGAGGGCTGCTCCGCGCGTGCGCATTACCTGTCGAAAAAACTGTTCAGCGCGGCAGTAGAGAACGATGTTATCAGTTTGGTGTGTATAGTGTCAGTACTGTCATGTGGTTTCCCTCCCTCTACCGGCAGGTGCTCGGGAGAGTCCTCTCCTACACTGCCTACCCTATGTTCCCTCCCTCAAAGCTGCGCTAAGATGATTTTCTCATTTGAACTTTACTATAGAAAACACGTGATTCAAAACGGTTGGCTATTTTGTAGTATTATCTGCACACAAAAAAAAACATTAAAAAATGTTTTGTGTCCAAAGACAAATTTCAAGTTCTCATTCAAACTGCGATTTTTTTTTCGGCCGTGAAAATAGTTGAAACAGGTGTTTTCAGAACCTGTTTCGTTCGTCAAATTCCCAATTGCCATATGACAGTATTCTAGATCATGTGTTTACCGAGAAACCTAAATAACTAATGGGAAGTATGAAAAGCACGAGGACATCTATTCAGAAAGTCGTCGTCGTTTCAGATGTGATTCAGCTGAGCAATTTTTATATACGCCACTGTCCTCAATACATCATTTTTTAAGGAATTTAGAAAAAAATTGCATGTTTAAAACTCTGGTGCTATTGGCGTATTATGCTCATTTTTGGCTAAATATTATATTTATAGGAACTTTCACTTTGGTTTTTGTCATATTTCCTTTCCTTTTGTACATATACAGCAAAACATGTTTATGCGAAACATGGAAAATGCAAGGAAATGCGAACAGAGGAGTGATATGTTTAGTGTTGCTTCGATGGTAAGCTAATCAGGAAGTGTACGAGGACTGTGACTGAACCTATGCACATTCTTTCTGTAGCAGTGGTTCGCACCCAGGACCCATTGCAACACAACAGTAAGCTGGCTCCCGAGTCTGTTGTACCTCGGAGATCATGATGGTAGCAATGACAACGAAGAACACCGTATCAGGTTTTCTGGCGCACAATTTGCTATACGGCTTGAATTACTCTTGAAATACATGCACCTGTTTAAATACACATTTTCAGAATGTATGTATTTGTATATGTATGTATATATTAGAATATATCAAACATATTTAGTGGCAACCATGTCATAAAATTGGAATCAGTACGTGAAAATTAATTTTGATGCAAATACTTTACAAGTAATGAGTATAGAAGTTATTTTTGATTTAAATATGGAGTCCTTTTAGACATTTTTTAATGGGGAAAACGACGAACAAATTCATAGTTAGATGTAAAACATCGAATTTATACATTTAAAAAAAAAATTCCCTGGTTTTTGAGAAGGCGGTAGGCCTAAAGATGTATTGGTATTGGACAGAGGTATTTGATAAAACTAATTATCTGCATTTTTTTTAAGTGTCTAGTTGTATTTTAGCATAGTTTTTTTGGTCCGAAGTTGTGTTGCTGCCTTTTCCATATGTTTACATTCTCCTACCTGAAAGCCACCTTCTTGCTTGAGCAGTGTTCCTACTTAACTTGAACAGCCAAGAAGTGTTTTAATGAATTAAAACCTGAGTTTTAATTATGTAAGTTCGCATACCATTCACATCAAACAATCGCAATAACCAAAAAAAAATTTTACTTTGCAAATTTTTTTTTTTTTTCTTTCAGGCAAAGAAATGAGACGGTGCTTACCATCAATGGAAAGCAATACACAGGTAAGCGCATTATTGCGGTATACTTTTCCCATGTCTGATCACATGCTTGTACCTTGAAACAAATAACGTTTCGCGTTAATTAGGTACGTCTGTAGAAGCCTTGTCACTTTTGTAAGAGGCAAGTCTCTAGAGTATGTGCATTTTCTCAGAATATTTCAATGCGAAAAGTTTACAATATGCACAACCTAATCATTTTAAAAGTTCGTTCTCACTGTAGTGTGATGTGAGGTTCAAACAAAGGATAGGTGCCTTAGTAGCAGTGTAATTGGCACATTTGCCTCTCATAGTATCTGCTTGGGTTTTATCCTAAGTACAGCCGAGACTGCATTTCCACGTACCAAAAAATGCTGCAGTTATGGCCAAGGACCAGTGTAGTTTTCTCGTGGTTCAGACATTTGCCTAAAAAAATTCATCCTGTTTGCTTCTCCATGCGAGGGTCTAATTTTTGTATCGTTCCTTCTATAACGATGATCCTCTAAGGGTCTAACCACAGAACACAGTAAATCTGGCAGTTGCAGCCTTGAAGACAAAAACTGTGTTGCATGAAAACAAACTTGATATTTTAAACGACGTAACAGGCACCGTGTTAATGGGCATGAACAGTACTGACATCTGGCTAAATGGTGCAGTTGTAGCACTCTGGACCCGCATTCGAGAGGACATAGGTTCGATTCCCGATTCATAATTTCGGATTTTGCATGGTTTCCCGAAGCACTCCAGGCGAATGCTACTATAGTTCCTCATTATAGGCCATGTCCAGTTCCTGTAGGTTTTCAGGCTACTAAGTTAGTTCCGTTGTCCCTTTCAGCGTAAACCATGACCAAAAGTAAAAACTATTACAAAATTTGTGAAATCAGAGTCAATATTGCTTTATTGCAGAACCAAAATACAGTGTATGTTGCAGCCAAACTAGCATATTTTTGCAAGTGTTTTTAAGGTTANCAGAACCAAAATACAGTGTATGTTGCAGCCAAACTATCATATTTTTGCAAGTGTTTTTAAGGTCATAGTTTGGTAGCTTGTTTCGAAAATTTGACGTTTTGGGATGAATAATCTGCTTCATCTTTTGGTTCCAATATCAGAGAATAACGAAATATGTTTACCAAAAATAATGGCCTTTGAACAGAAGTATGATGAATATCTTCAGATGCTTAGACGGTGACCTGCGTTTGCCTCAAGATAGTAGCTGCAGACTGAAATTAATTACCAGAAATAAGCGCTTGTCATTTGCCAGCAAAGACTTTTCTTTTTGTGAATTACATAATTTGTAATGGCATTTTCTGCTACATCTGATGTCCCATAATACCCGCCTCTTCCGAATTTCTTCGATAATCAACTCACAACAATCATTTCCACTCTCTATTCCCAATGCTGCTTTGACCTTGGCGTCAGCGGCGCCTGCTGACGCGCGAGAATCTCGAATTATCAGATTCTGTTTCTATGCTGGTTGCAGCTCGTGGACGGTAGAGCGCGCGTGCTACCGCTCATGCAGGGCAGTGCTATAGCTCATAATGTATTTAAATTTCACTGCTCGAAGCTGATATGCGCTGACGCCCGAAATTGAATCTCACGCAGGGCATGGCCTTAAGTCTCGGTCTAAACAAAATTCGGTTATTCACTATAGGCTATTCACGGTAAAGGGAGCACTTTTTGAAGCCCTCTCACTTGGAATAACAGTCAATAAATATATTTTACTGTAACCTTAGACGTTAACTTTCGAGTGCTGTGAAATATATACACTGTGTTTATTAATTACATGGCAATAATTATTTAAAGAAGTGGTGGAAGGATAAATAATGCCTTATAGAAAAAAAAAAGTAACTAGGGCCTCAAAAGTGTTCACTTTACTGTGAACAGCCCATAATCCATTGTACCAAGTATGGACTTAAAATGTATATGATTTATGTTAGTTGTGTGTATAAAAATCAAACTACATGAAATAGTTTTTATTTGGTAAATTTTTTTATCATATTTGAACTGTATCGGTGTTTTTTTTAAACCTATAATTTCTAGTACGAAGCTTTCCCTTTGCTTTACAAATTTATTTTCACTGCGAATTTTGCTAAGAGCTCAATTACTGAATCGGTAAATGGCTAAGAAGGTTTCAAGTGTGGGACCATGTAATTTTAAATACATAAACTCAAATGAAAATTAACTGTTTTCCCAGAATTTTAAGGATAAGGAGAGGTTTTTACGTGGAAGTAGCATATCCTCATGTTTGTGGATGAAGAAACTAATGTTTGTTCATTGAAGCTCGAACAAAACATGTCCCGTTAAAAAAAGTCAGGTGGTGAGTGAAATATGCCAGGTCATTCAACAAATAAGTTTACCTGTGTTTTAAATTTTGATAAAAAAAATAATGGAGGAATAATATGCACGTGAGTATAGTGTGCCACCTGTCCCCAACATATAACTCGTCACTTTAACAAGCAGGAACAAAAGCGCTGGGGCAGTTATGCAAACAATAAGGCATGTTGAGGAATTCTGGACTGGTGCCATTATAAATATTGTAACATGGCGGGTGTTCATGTATTGGAGACATGGTGCAAGGAAGAAGCACATACCGTGGTCTGGTACCGAGTAGGCAAATTACTTCACAGTAAGTGAAATCCGCAGAAAACTCGTTAATGTGTGAGGTGATTGAGAAATGTTTTTACAAAGGGGAGAAGTTGGTGCCGCTTGTTCGCAGAGTGATAAGTTTGGACGCTGCACATAGGGGTATTTGTATCAAAAAACCGGACCAAAATATTTTATGGGTTTTTTTGAAAGATTACACAGTAAAAATGCAGGATCTGGTGAAAATGATATATATTTAATCAAAATACTAGTCCTCTTCTTCCTCCGTGTCGTTATCACTATCGCGCACAGCCGGAGCACTTGAGATCAGCATGTCCTTGGCCTCTCTTGAGAAAGGCTTAATTTATTTATCTTGCCTTGGCTTGTTACAACTCAAGAATGGGTCTGAACTTAATAAAAGTCGGTCGATGACGTCTTTATTGCACCGTTCTCTTGAGAACTTTCTCGTGAAATTTAGTTGGTATGACCGTAAGTGTTTGTTTCGTAGGCAATTGTGTGGGACATGCGAGCCATTTTTCGTTTTTTGACAAAAAAAACGATCTTCTTTGTAGTGAGCAGCAACCCATTTCTTCTTAAAATCTCTTCTAAAATTCATCAAGACATGACTTAAAATGTTTTTTTTTTATTATCTTGCCACTTGGTAACTTTTTTAAGGTATTCGTCCAAAAGCGACATCTTTTAGTCGATTTTTGACCTTTGACATTGTCGCATTATGTCATATAATTCTTTTTCTCTCAATTCCATGACCACCTCTGAAGAATCTGAAAGAAAAGCGACAAAATGTTATGATTAAAAAAAATTGATTTATTTACTCAATGTCTTTGGTGTAGTGGTATTCAAAAAAGTGGAAGAATGCGACCGGTTTTTAATGGAATTGTTTTGAGGATAGTCTTAGCTTCACATATCTATAACAACCATTGCCCGACAACCTCCGACACACAAACAAAAATACTATTTAATATTTGTATTAAGTGAAATCAGAGACTTTGTTAGGCATTACATTCTTAGGGCAGTATTTGCTTTAATTTTTATAGCTAACTATTTAAATAATGATTAAAAATAAGGTACATACCCTCTTCTTCAATTTCCACAGAACTTTGTTCCAAACAACACCAAAAACTAAAAAAAATTCACTGCAGAAATGCGGGTAATTAAGTGAAACGCCGAGAGCTAATAACACACAGTTCACGTAACTACACGTTCAGACTGTCAGTGACGCAAATGAGCGGAGCGCGGGAACGTTTTACGTCTGTTATCTAGTGTGCCAACCACTTAGCTCTAAAAAAATTCCATTGCAGAGGAGTTTTGACGATCTTTATGATTTGCACTTATGACCTTTTTTTGATACGATTACTCGTATTTGCGCTGCTCAAGTCTGTTGTTTATTTAATGCCAATTGTGCTAAAGCGTTCACAAAAGGAACGAACTGATTCACACAAACAGAATAATCTATATTTGTGATTTGGCGAGCACGTTGGTATTTCAGTTGGAATAGCTCACAAATGCATTGTTCAACATCGTCAGAAGAGAATGGGCTGCATCATCAATGCTCCAATGCACTTATAGAAAGATGGATATGCTTTCGTTATGTACATCGTGACAGTGGATGAGACGTTCGTCCATCACTTCACACCCGAATCCGAGAGGACGTCGATGAACTGAAAACGTTCGAGTTTTCTCGTTGGAAATGAAATCAAGGTGACGTCATTGGCGGAAGTTTATGAGTTGTGATTTGGAGTACCAAGGGTATTCTACTTATTGAACTTCTCAAACGATTAAATGCGATCAGTGTCACTCGGCATTGTCAAACATTGGGAAAATTGAAATCGGCGATTCAACGCAAAAAGTTCTGGCCTACTCCCAGCTGGTGTCATCCACTGCTTTACGACAATGCCCATTCCCACTCATAAGCGCAGGGTTGAGAACGGCTGCCCCAATAATTCTACAGCCCTGATTTGGCACGTTTTCGAATGAATGCCAAGGTCAGTGCCACCACGAGGACAGTATTATGGGACCTCAGCCCAAATTTCCTTCAGAGGGTTTCAATAAATAGGTGCAGTGCTCGGGTAAGTTCCTCAACTCAAGCAAGACAATCCGTTTTGTAACATAATGTCATATAAAGAAAATTACGTTTTGATTAATCTGATGTTTCGCTTTAATTTACAAGTTGTTACTGCGAATCTGGCAGTGGTTCGATTGAATTTTATGTTTTCCATTGCTCACCTAGGACCTTCTGCAAAGTATGTTAGTAATGCTGGATGGGCTTTGCTGTACCGACTGCTGCAGTTACTGTCGGACAATCTCATGTTATGCATTCGCGCAAAAATGTAAAATTTATACTTGGCGATGAATTATGTGAATAATTAGTGAAGACTGTAGCTATCCATAAATACAAGCATCTGGTTTACTTTTGTATCTTCAGAAATAAAATGTTTACGACACATAAAACATATACTGTACGACCCTCGTATTAGAACACATAATCGAAGTTACCAGGTAGTTCTAGTGAAAATCGAGACGTTAAACTGAGCGAGGTAATGTAGTGGTAATTGTTTGAACTCACATCCGGGAGAAGCTGGGTTCAAATCTCGGCCCGGCTATCGTAATTTTGGTTTTCCATGGTTTCCTGGAACCATTGATTTGAATACTGGGATGAATATGGCCAATTCCTTCCTTGCTCCTGCCTTTGTGAGTTACTTGGCTAAATATAAAACTACCTCGCTGTCGAT
>NQII01009893.1:0-44748 GCA_002778355.1 Clitarchus hookeri
TTTAGTTACACACTCCACCGAAATAGTCCCTGGCATGTGTATGTTCAGATAATGGAACCTAAACTGACCTGGTATACCCACGGTAGCTAGCTTCACACACTCATAGGTGAACACACATGAACCTTTAATAGCATAAAGACAAGTACAGTACATGTAATTGTGCAACACATTTGTAGAGACGATCAGTTCGTACAGGAGTTGTTCAAAGTGCCGATCATCAACTTCAACGCACAGGTCATAGAGTCTGACCCTCCCAAGTATCCCTGGCATGTAGCAGATGGTGTCACATGCATTAGCGATTCTCGCCAGCAGGTCCTCTCCACTTTCGATAAACATGTTATACACTAATTTTTTTAATTTTTAAACCATATGAAGGTCCATATATTGTACAAAGAAGAGTAGGTCACAATGTGTATAGAATTAAAAAAATGCAAATTGGCATGTGACCTTACTTAGGCCTTGGAAATAAAAATAATAAGCAACAACTTGTAAAAATAATTGTGTAAAGTGAATAATTTTTTTATATATCTAGTGTTATGTAAAAAGATATAAATATGTAATTGTAATACTACAATGACAATAGTGGTATTATAATGGTAATGATAATTTTGTTTGGGTAACGAATGAAACATGATCAAGTTGAATCAAACACCCAGAAATGAAATACATTAATGAGGGGAAAAAAACTTTTTTCAGACAGAAAGTAAAAGATAATTGTATTTTAATTGTATTTATGTATAGTTATTTGTTTGTAGGTTATATAGCATAAAGGTAAGATGTGTTTTGCAAGGAGAAACATGAAGTTTATGTAAAATTGAATGGTTAAGAAAGATCAGCTGTTTTCTTGTGAGGAAACAGAAGTATGTAAATTGCTGAGAAAAAAACTTTTGCGGAGTATTATAGATAATAAAAGGAAATTACTAAATATTCCATAAGAAAAATATTGTAAGCCAATGTTTTGTGTTATTTTTTAGGTGCTGGTATAATGTTGTAACTCCTAGATAAAGATTATGAATTTTCTGGAAATGAAGTGTAAGAAAAAACATGTTGCAACAATTATAGCGAATCAACGCTTAAAGTTGTTTCGGTTTGTACCAAAAATTTATCAAAATTTGTTCCAATCGTGGAGGTGGGGGGTACGTAACATTGCGGTTTTCCAGGTTCTATGTTTGTCTTTGGTTGCAGATTATTTGGTTTTGGTGACTAATAATTAACATAATTTTCAAATTAAGATTTATTATTTGAGTAAGATGCGAAGTGCAGCGTAAGTTTGCTTATGTCACAAGTTTGTTGATGAAGAAATTATTTAGAGGGTATTGCTTTTTTTTTTTTTTTTCATTTGAATTTGCCCTATTTAAGAGCGCTTGGAACCATTTTGGCTGAGTTTTCTTGCTGCGCAATATTCCTTCAAGAGTTGTGTCTGTCTTTGTTTCCTTTCCTCCGTCAAGGTGTAGTTGTTTTTCCTTCTGATTTTGGGTTCAAATTTTGCAGTGTCGACCAATCTTCTGAAGGTTTCCCGGTCTCTCGTGTTTTCTTCTGTAATTGAAAGTGATTTTAGGTCGTTTCTGACTTCTTGTAGCCAATTGGTGGGTGTTTTTAGACTGTTGTTGTGATCGAAAATCTTTTTGGTTAGTCTGTAATTGTCCATTCGTTGTAGGTGGCCATAGAATTTTAGCCGTTTTTTTCTAATGTTCTCTGTAATTGGTTCTACTTTGGTATAAAGTTCGTTGTTGCTTTTGCATCTGTATGTTCCGTCTTCTGTTCTTCTTGGGCCTAGAATTTTCCTGAGGATCCGTCTCTCTTTTTTCTCGAGTTCTTCTCGTTGTCCTACCTTTTTTAATGTCAAGGTTTCTGCACCGTATGTTGCTTGTGGCCTAATTACTGTTTGATAGTGTCTGATTTTGGCTTGCCATGAGATCGTCTTCTTGTTATAGCGATCTTGAGTGGTTCTGTACGCGTTCTCCATTTTTTGTGTTCGGTTTGTGATGGCAACATTGTCTAGACCGTTGGTCTGTATCCATTCGCCTAGGTACTTGAATTTATTGACCCGTTTGATTTTGCCGAATTCTGTGATGATGTGTTTTCCTGTTGGTCTGTGTTCCATATATTCTGTTTTCTTGTAGGAGATTTGGAGACCGGTTTTTGTGGCAATTTTGTGGAGTGTTTCAATTGCGACTTTGGCGTCGGTTGTGTTTTCTGATAGGATGGCAATGTCGTCTGCGAAAGCGAGGCATCTGACCTCAAATTTCTTCTGGCCTCTCCCAAAGGTCAGACCCTGGATTCCGAGTTGTTTCAGTTCTTTCTCCCACTCTTTTACGATTTTGTCCAGGACTAGGTTGAATAGGATCGGGGAGAGTCCGTCGCCTTGTCTGACACCTGTTTTGATTTTAAATTCTTTCGACAACTCGCCCAGAAATTTAACTCTGGACGTTGTGTCGGTTAACGTCTGTTCGATTAGAGCTCTTGTGTTTGCATCTATTCCCAGTTCTTTTAGTATTTGGAATAGCGTGTGTCTATCGATGGAGTCGTAAGCTTTTGTGAAATCGATAAAACTGATGACTGTGTTCTTGTTTCTGAGTGTTCGGTTCCTTAGGATCGATTTCAGGTTGTGTATTTGTTCAGGGCATGATCGGCCTTTCCTGAATCCGGCTTGGTATTCGCCGATCGTTGATTCCGCCTGTTGTTCTAGTTTTTCTAGGAGGGCTTTGGATAGGATTTTGTAGGTAACCGCTAGCAGTGAGATTCCCCTGTAGTTGTTGATGTCCATCTTATTGCCTTTTTTGTGGATTGGGTGGATCAGTGCGAGTTTCCAGTCGTTTGGGACCTTGCCTGTGTTGGTATTGNCTTATTGCCTTTTTTGTGGATTGGGTGGATCAGTGCGAGTTTCCAGTCGTTTGGGACCTTGCCTGTGTTGGTATTGCTTTTGTTGTTAATGTTAATTTGTTCCTTAGAGGGTCATAAAGTATTGCAAAATTTCAGTTACGTAAAATTAACGAAAAGTGCCCTGATTGGCCATTGTCTTGTCATTGCTGATTTGATGAGAAAAGTGGCATGGTCNCTTATTGCCTTTTTTGTGGATTGGGTGGATCAGTGCGAGTTTCCAGTCGTTTGGGACCTTGCCTGTGTTGGTATTTCTTTTGTTGTTAATGTTAATTTGTTCCTTAGAGGGTCATAAAGTATTGCAAAATTTCAGTCACGTAAAATTAACGAAAAGTGCCCTGATTGGCCATTGTCTTGTCATTGCTGATTTGATGAGAAAAGTGGCATGGTCAGACGACAGCCAATCAGAGAGCAAATAACAAAGAGTATGATGCTGAAGTTAGAATCAAACTTTTTTCTGTAACAAATACTGCAACCACCGATGAGGATAGACACGCGTGAGAATGAAAATATAAAATAATCATAAGATTGATATTATTTAAAATTTAATCTATAATTGTTGCAAGATTTTTTTAAAATTTCATCCTTGATAATGTAAATTGAGTAATTTTTGTCTAATTTGTTGGAGAAGAAGAACGAATCAATAAAAAAGGAAAACAGAATTTCGGCCTTCCATTTCTACTGAAATGTTACAGCAATCTTGACAGAGTTGTATCATAATAAGAGATGAAACACTGTGTCCAGCATTTCCATCATATCTTCTTAGGGTAAACACTAGATACCCCAGGCAAACATAACCTGTCATGCAGTCATTTGGGGTAACTTGCACCAACATGGGTATCTTTAAACCACGCCTGAAAATGTTATACAATTTACTGTGTTATTTATTAATAAACCTGTCAATCAGGAATGTAAACATTAACGTAAACATTTTAAATTAAAATGTAGCCTATATTTGTATTTGTTGCATAGTTTCAAAGTGCCACAAGGTACCCCAGATGATTGTATTGTTAATAGCCTAGGGTAAAGGCTGCCTCACAATTCAAGCAAAGAGACCACTAATGTTCATTTAAGGTCTACCTAATCCATTTATGAATAGGTAAATGTTTTATTTTTATTGGTTATTCCTCATATTTGTACAGTTTGTAACAGTATCCTAAGCACACAAATAGCACACTTTCACAGACACAGCACAAAACTCCCTACTACACGTGCAAAAACATAATTATAGCATTGAGGTTTTGTTTAACATCATTACCTTGTTGAAATGTTAAAACTCCACATAAGCCCCGGTATTCTTAACGCATTTCCGTAATCAAGGTGGTATGTTTTGTCACAGCTGCCTGCAAAAAGGTGTGTGTAACGTTGGTGATCACATTGGATATTGTTGCTTCCAGTTCATCCAAAGTCCGTGGTTTTCTCTTGTACACCTTCTCCTTAGCCCATTCCCAGAGGAAAAAAAATCACAGGGTGTAAATCTGGGTTGTGGGCTGGTCATTTGTGTGCACCACGTCTACCAATACGATGACGGGAAGTGATCAAGGAACCAATCACGGACAGCATTTGCAAAATGTGCGGGTGCATCATCCTACATAAAGTGGAGCTGTGGATTGTTCCACTGTGAAATTATTGGTCGCACTTGGTCTTGCAGCATTGCCAGATACCTGTCAGCTTTCATTGTGTTTTGCAGAAAAAAAAAGACCAACAACTTTGAATTATTTCATCTTACACCAAACTGTCAACTTCGTGCGTCCCTGTGCTTTTTCCAACATTTGTGCGGGTTTTCGGCTGCCTAATAATGACTGTTGTGTCGGTTAGCGAAGCCACTAATGTGAAAAACTGCCTCATCTGGGTTCAATTCTAAGTTTTTCGAGACGCAGTTCCTGAACGTGAAATACAGATTTTCGTAATATTTCCGGTGTTTGTTATTCTAAGTTAAAGATAACTTCTCGATTCTCTTGAAAAATCGATTGAGAGCACTTAACAGTTTATGTGTTACCGAAAACTGTTTTCCCGATCGGGAAGCTAATTTTCATCATGAAGGGGGAGAAGCATGGTGGCCGTATTTATTGCAAACGGGCATAACCGTTATGGTTCCGTCCTTTAATGTAGTGTGTAACATATAAGGTAATAATATTAGTGGAATAGTATTAAATGCGACTAACTGTACCAATACATGTTCGGAAATATGAATGGCATATTTATTTATCTTAGAGTTAATTTCCTGTTTTACAAGTGGTTGTGTGATTATGACACGTGGCTGCTTATACATAGACAAAAATGTTTTCGGTTCGCCCAGTTCACCAATAATTTTTGCTTTACATAAAATTATAGAAAACAATTTTATTGTTACATGCAATATTCAAACTAATTAATTTGGCAGTTAATTTTATAATTAACTATATAGGTTACACAGTTTTTTGTACAAAACACTTTATTTCAATAGTGGTGATGGAAATTCGTGTGTTCCTACAATAAAAAATTAAACAATTTTATTATTCTGATTATTAAAATGACATTGTATGTATCGTCTTCTATACATATCGTCAAGTACATCACAGTGAGATTTATTTTAATGGACTGTTAGATGGGACTACTATGTAACAAATTGTGTCCTCTTTTAACAGTCACTTGAAACAGTATATTCCTTTAAAACGAATAATATTTTTAACTGCCAATCTGTGTATTTATCACACAATCAATTCATTGTGTCGCCATTTTCCTCAGCAAATAGTATTAATATATGAAAAGATAGCGGCCATGTGGTGATATTTAATTCTAAATATCCTGCGTTATGCATTGATAAATTGTACAGTACTTGTTTAAATATAAGACAATGAATAAATTATAGATATATGTGCGTTTTATGCACTAATTACCCATTGGAAATGCATAGTTAGCAATAATAGCTTTAATTGCATCATACAATATTGCAGGCACAGTGTGTGTTTGCATTCGTCACGTTACCTACCTGAACACATTGGTGGTACGGGAAGAGAGTTGTGATGGGGCGATCGTTAAAACCAGAGGACTACTGGAGGAGTGAGGTCTCGAAACGATGGCTGAAATTTTTTTTTCCTAACCTACCCTATTGCTAAGTGTTAAGTGTACGTCCAAGGCAGGGACGGGAGTTTATGTGCATCTCAGGACTGGGCCCCATATGCCTACAGGAGTGGGAATTGCATGCATTGTGGCAAAGAGGGATTAAAGCAGCCATGGCCGCCATATCAAAACGATAGTGCGCTTAGAAAAACTATTTTGGCTTGTATTGCTCCCGATCGGCAGGAGCACTGACTGTTGAGATTGACAGAGACCTGCCAACAGATTTCCCCAGAAAATTAAAAGTGACCCCCTGAACATAGAATGTTCGAAAAAAGTTCAGGTCAATCTTCATTCTAACCCAAGAAAATGTCTGCAAACTCCAGTCGTCAGAAAACGATTGTTGCACAAAATGCGGATTCCATGGCCTAAAAGAAAGATCATTCTTACGAATTGTAACAATTGCATAATATGAAAGACCACTTTCATGAGCTCCTTGACACTGTGATTTCTTATGACTCCTCGCGAACTCTGTTGAGATTCTCAGATATCCTCCAAGTTGGTGGTCTTCCTGATATTGCATTGCCGACACTGCCAGTTTTTTAGATGCTTCCAATGGCAATTTTTAATTTTTTTTTTGATCCTGTGTTGCATGGATACCACGTTCTACCCTCCACCACTTTTGTGCGTGGACCACTGATCCCCAGACCTCATAACCAGCCGCTATCCTGGCCCGTTAGTCCACACTCAACACAGGCGGCATGTCACCTGAAACACACAAAAAACCTCATGGAATGGAGATTATAATGGTGCTGGTTTGAACACAATCGACATATAAATGAATAAATGATATATGTATTTAAAAATGGAGAGTGACTTATCATACATCCTGTAATCCTGTACATGGCATACATATGTGGTCATTACTAATCATACTTGATAGGAATTTTTTTTGGGATTCACATATTTTGCAGATTATACCATGAAATATGATGGTGAGGAATTCTATGAAGATCAGGGTGTTTATGATATAAAATGCATGTTTTTTTTATTTCAAATATATTTATTTCTGGTCGCTGAACCGTGTTTAATGCGAGAACGCCTCTGGAAATAAAATCGTATTTTACAAAACTTTAGTCACAGGGTATGATTATGCTGACACACTAAGGTTGTACAGATATAAACCATGGTAATCAAGCAGTCTCGGAATACCATTTAATTCCGATGAATTTTTCAAGACTTACCATCTTGAAATTCAACTCATGAATGTACTACGTAATATATAAGTAGTAGAAAACATATTTACATTATGTCCCACACAAAACGATCCCAACTGTTGTTTACGTCTTGTACTTGATGTATATTGCCATGATACATTTGTCTAGCAATCGTGCACAGAGACAGGAAACAAATGCGAACGAATTTGGTTTTCCGGATGATTTGTACCTATTTCATGTCACAGTTGTTGCTGTGTAGTTTGTGAAACACGGCATGCATTGAACTTTGTGAATTTGAATTTATATCGTCGTCGGTGTGAAATGTTGTGATTTACAAGTGATATTACAATTTTTTCTTTGTGGTAATTAAATGTAATGTGTTAAATTGACGTATTGTTAGCAAATACAAATTTTTACTTGAAATTATTTCCATGGGAATTGTGTGGTAACAGCAGTGTATGGTGGATGCGCGGCTTGGCAAATGGTCTAGGTGGCAGATGCTATGCTGCGTCGAACGCCCACTTCATGCTGAAACTGTTTGCTGTCCGCGTGACTTCAGGCACCACAGGTATAGAAGACCGTGGTGCCAGGACACCGGGGCTGCAGGGTGTATGGGGCCCTTGGGTGGGATGCAGTGACTTTACCGCAGGCCAGGCATGTCCATGCTGGCAGATGTCTTCGGCCTGACCAGAGGGGTTGCAACCTGAGTGCCTCGCTGCTCACGCTGTTGCTGGTGCTGCTTCATCTTGCTTGTGCGAGTGGAACGCCTGGGATGGGTGGTCGGTGTACTGCGACATCGGGGTATCCATCATGGGGCACCTGGGCACCTGTATCGGCGTCGGCGTCGTCACATGGTGTTCGCCGCAGGTCATCCCGGCGCAACTTGACAATCTTTCTGCCTGGCCGAACCTGGTAGTTGGTGTGTTCGAGTGTTTTTGCGATTATGTGTGGCTCACTCAATTTTGCCACAAAGCCCATGCAGAAGTCACTGCGGGTGGGCACAGACATAGACGGGATGACCGGGTCGAAGTTTAGGGGTCGTCGCATTGTTGTCGGCAGCCATGGCACGATGTAGCCTCGCTGGTAAGTACGTATCTGATACTGCTCCCTCCAATGCCGTTCACGTAGGGCATCACTGCTGACTGGGTCACCACTGTCTTCTGCTCTTGGGCAGTCAAACTCACCAGGCAGGATGATGTTGTGGCCCTGCAGGATGTCGGCAGGTGACTTACCGGTGGTGGTGTTGATGCGCCGATGGAGGGTGAAGAGGATGGCGAGCAGATTGTTGGCCCAGGTGATGTGCTGGTCCCCCTCACGGAACCGCAAATTGGCCTTGAGCTCCTGGTAGCAGCACTTCATGGGATTGGTACGTGGGTGGTATATTGCCATCTCCAGGTATCGCCTTCCCTAACAGGTACACAATTCTCGCCACTTCCTGCCAGTGAATTGCATGCCATTATCTGTTAGTAGGTTCAGTGGATATCGTCATCTGGGGTAGAAATCTGTCTGCAGGACCTTGCCAACACTTGTGGCTCGTGCATTACTGAGGGGATATGCCTCAACCCACAAGAGGACCTCGGGTAGGGCCCCATCAGGTCGAAGGACACCATCTTGAAGCCTTTAGTGGGCAGTCGGGTCTGCTGCTGTTGTACCTCGTCAGCTCACCGTGCCTTGAATAGGCTGCATTTAACATGTTGTGGCACATACCTGTGTGCATGCCTGGTTATTATGGGCCAAAAAAACTGTTCAAGCATATTGCTAATTATTTTATCCATCCCCAGGTGTCCTGCTAAGTTGATATCGTGCGCATGTCTCAGTACCTGCTCTCTAACACTGGGCAGGGGAAACAAAGTCTATGCACATCATGGTTACTGGGTGAATATGTTTGTAAACTACCATCTTCTAAGCTCCAACACTCTACAGCTTGCTGGGGGCAATGGCCTTTCTGTTCACGAGTGACTGCGTGCACTAGCTGTGCTTGCACCACCTCAAAGTATAGATCACATACACTGAGGTCATTGTTTAGTGGCATTTATATGGTGAAGGCTTACCTCACTCAGTGCTTAAGAGTGTAGTCACAACACCTACTGGCTGAATAAACTGGCTTTTATAAATACAATACCTTAAGTGTATAATATATTGAATTGACTGAATATGACCGGACACCGCTGTAAACACCCTAAGTTCTGCATCCTTCGAAAGGTGTCTAGGCACAATCCTATCATCAATTATGGATACTGCAGCTCCGCTAACTATAAAAATAAAAATTGAAGGCCCAAAAACAAAAGTGTACAGACTCATAATACTACAATCTAATAAGAGGGACACGCTGATCTACCCCAACGAACCATTATCGCTCACATCATTCGTCTTTATCAGTTACCCTGATTATTTCCATTATCTTTATTACCCCAACGGTTAGTTTTGCAACCTCTCCTAATATAGCCAGGTTTTCCATCTGAAGTCCTCTGGGGTATCGGAACTGATGTTCTTCCACTATTGTTCTCATCTGAGCCATGATCATGTGAACAGTTTTACACTGACTGTGACTGCTATTTGTAGTTGCATTTTGTCCACACTCAGGATTCTGTTTAAACCTATCCTGTTGTGGTCTACGACTTAATAAATTCATCTGCCCTACCATGTCTTAAATTTGTTCACAGAAAAAAAAATTGTATGTGCCACGAATAATATCATTAAACTAAATAAAATTACTAAATAACAATAAATAAATTAAAACTAATTAACCTTAAATGTATTGCTAAGTCCCCAAAGATACCTTTCTTTACATACCTGGCACATCCACCAAAAATTGTGACATCTACTTCTAAATGTTGCGCCTAAAGCTTATAGGAATGCACCCTGCTGTTCCTACCAATCAACCCAACAATTAATATAATTGCACATAAAGGGAGTTGCAACTCGCTTATTCTTCCAAAGAGAGACCTCAGGTTTTCTCTAATGGAGGTTCTTGCTCCATTAAGGCACATAGTACCTTATGGGTAGGAGGTACTTTACGGTCTAACGATACATACTTCATACTATACATCACCTAACTTGTTACTGGCTAATCCTCTTAAAACTTCACAGCAGCCTACTAACCTTCGTTGGCTACAACACCCCAAAAAATACAACCCTAATCAATTGTAGATAATGAGATGGTAGTCATCATAAACTCTAATTAGTTATAATAAAAAATTAATTTAATTAGATGAGAAGAGGAATTAACTGAAAAGTAGCTTAGTTGAAATTAATACACATCTGTTTTTATTCTGAACCCAAAATTTTTATTTTACTCGAAATTGACATGTTTGTTCGGAATGAGATTACACAGAAAAACTATAAAGATAATGAACATAAAGATTACAAACAATCTGTAAGCTCCAGATGCACAGTCGCCTCAATACACAAAATGTTTAGAGTGTAATCATATTTGTTATCATTTGTTTCTTTTATTCTAAGAAGACCACAACTGTTTAAAAAAAACTCATTTGAGAAACAGGTTCTAGTTTATCATAAACTCGAAATGTAACTATTTAAATAACAAAAAAAATTTAACTAATGTTTTTTAGATTTTATTTTTAAGAGAATGATTGGGAGCTATTTGTGGTTTAAATCGTCCCAATGTATCGAAATAATGTTAAACAAAACACCTCGGCCTACTTTTGTTGCCATTAAGATCAATATGGTAAATATGAATTATTTCGTTCTCGGCTAACCTACTGCCCGACTAACAATGACGAAGTTTAAAAAAAATTAAAGTTCCTAAAACATTTAGCCAATCACTCTTCCTATTCTTACAAGCACCCTTAAATCCAACTTACTATCTAATCGTCCCTCGGACATTTCCTTCAAAATGCTACATGTCGATTTGTTTCTTACCTAAAGGTGCTACCAGAGATGTAACATCCCGACGGTTGCTACATCACTGAGTCCTTGTTTTAGACTAACCTACAATTTAAATCTGCCTTGAGGATAACTAAAACTCTGATTCTCAAAAATAAAAATTACCTATCTAGAAAATTAGCAAAGGACAAAACTGTTTACACTTAACTTCGCCTACATGGTGCTAGGTTGGGCCAGCCTCCAGGCTGGATGTGAACACGTCTTCCTACCTCGAAGACCCAAGCATCTCTCTCTCGAAAACAAACGCCTGCACTTCAATAACACCATGCCTGATTTGCCCCACTGCTAGCGCTTCTGCCAATCCTGGCTATCCAGATAGCCAGCAACGGACCTTCTTTCCCTCTCACCTGAATAGTTCCAAGCCAACGACAAACCAGGTAGTCAATTTGTCGCAGTAGCAGCTCAAGTCACTGGAAAAGGGGGAACTAGGAAAATAACTAAACTGCTCCTCGCAGCTGGATGGCTAATCGATTAACTATAGACTTGCTGTTCTTGTTATTGACCACCTCTCCAAGCAGTTCTCGTGCAGCCGGAATGTTCTCTACGACATACACTGTCTTTGTGCGTTATCTGCTATTTTTTTTCAACCACGATAATCTCTACTGGAGTTAACTAGAAGCTTATGCACTCATAATTCCCTATAAGTGGTGTGCAAACCGGTAACTGCTTACAAGTCGAAGAAGAAAAATTATCAAATGTTGCTTATTATCATAGAGCAGGGTGAATTTTCTTTAAACCTAGTAAATAAAAACTAAAAAAAGAAAATCCCTTATTCAAATATGGATATAATCAAAAAACCGAAACCGAAAACTTTATGGGCGTGACAATATTAACCCTTATGGACTCCATAGGCGGCCCAGAGGCAGTAATATATCTACAGTCTTTTTTGGATAAAATTTGGAGGACCAGAGGTTATCCCTGTCTTCGTTTGGATTTTCTGCTCAAGAACGATATCGTAAGGCCATCGATACATTAATAACACTAATGCGAAGGTAGAGCGAAACTCGTCGACAAAAGAACCTGTTTTACTTGTGACGATGACATCTTGATGATAGGACCAAGTGTAACTCCAAATTCTCGGCGAGGAGGGGCAGCGTCGTCAGTGATTCGAGAATATCTTCTGGCAAGATCATCATGCTGTGCTTAATCTGATGTCTGATGAAGAACATGCGACAGCAGACAATCACACACGGATTGCAGCTCGGAGGAAATGAGCATCGCCTTGGCAGACTAGACAAAGTGGTCGAGATCGACGAGTCCATGCTGAGCAAGCAGAAGGACAGGAAAGGATGCAAGGTTCATAGCCAGTGTGTTTGCGGAGACATGCAGGCGTACAACCCTAAGAAGATCTTCCTGGTTCCCATGGAGAAGAGGGACACCATCATGTTGGTAAAGATCATACTCTAGGGGATCGCGCCCAGCACCACGATAATCTCCGATAGATGGCGAGACTACAAGAACCTGGAAATTCATAGCTACAGTCACATGCAGGTGTGCAGCAAGGAGAGTGGAGTGGTCAATACAAGAAACATCCAGAAGCTCAAGGGTGAGGTGCTGAGTGTGCATACATAAATCATTGAGAGTAACTGGTGCTCGGTGAGCTACCACAGGAAGTATTAGTGGCTCAGCTACCTGCCCGACAAAACATTAGGAAAAATAACCATCCATATGGCGACTGCCTGCACTCGTTGCTGCTCCAGGCCGCTGTCATGCATGGTCGACACAAAAGACGATGGAGATTCGTTTATGCCTTCCAGGAACTATTCGGTTTGTTTCGGGCAGGGTTTCGTTTACGAGTGTGATGTTTTACATTTTAATTTAGTTAGTGTAATATTTGGTTTTCTTTTGCGATTTTTATTCGTTTTTTCATTGTGAATGTGATTGAATTTTTTCACTTCCGAGTGTAATTGATTTGTTATCATTTTTAATTTGCGAGTGTGATTTATTCTTCTTTTTCATTTGCGTGTGTGATAGTTTAGTGCCGCGTTTCATTTTAATTTCCATTTGTGAGTGTGATTGTGCACAAATAGATCAATTCAGTCATGACGAATCTTTCCGACAAAGTCTGCACTTGTCTCTGCTATGTGCGCCGACCTTGGATTTGTAGTTTGATCAAATGTCGGAGTAAAAAAATAGTGTTTTTGCCACTAGAAAAAAAATTTAACCTTCCTGCAGAATGTGGTTTCATTGCATCGACCCTCACATATGAAACATTGAGCAATTTCAATTCTTGATCACAATGCTTATTGTACTAGAAAATTCATATGCAGTGACGTATTTTTACCTTCCTCTCGATATATATTCGCATTGACCAAGGTGATTAATCTAAATTTTTCCATTTAACAAAACAGCTAGGGAATGCACAGGGAGAAACGAACTGTTATTCCATCGTGATATATTTAACTACAAAAATGCAGTTAGCCTAAAATTGCAACTTACGAGTCCTATGCATCAGAAGTGGAAGAGGCGAATGCATTGTGTTACGCTTGTCTTTTCCACATATGAACATGTGCACATAGAGATGTTAGTTTTTTTGTTGGAGGAATTAATGGATGTATCTGTGTTTGGAACATTTTCAAAAAGTGTTCTGTGTTTTCATTCAATGGGGGGAACATGTTTGAATATATTATTTTTGCAGTTAATTTTATCGCAACATGTTACTCTAAATGCAAAAACAAAATGTTTCAAGCTTATGATACGTAATTCGGAACACAATTTTTGTAATTGTCACCACTGAAAATTTTTAGTTATTTGAATAGAACGAAGCACATTTTTGCTTACGTTGGGTGCTGTCGCTTGGCGCATCTTGGTAGAACTCATAGTGACCTTCGTGAGCAAGAGTGAGGGAAAGCAATGCTAAAGCAGCAGAGGGGAAGACAAAGGATAAAGCAGAGGAGGGAAAGGGCAGAGATTCCCTGCAGGGTGACATCCAGATGTGTGCGTACTGCCTACGTGGTCTCCACATGGGCAGGGCTTGCTCGAGACTAGATCTATAGTTACGAAATGAACATTCTTACGTCACTAAAGCTTGTTTCCGGCAACTACGCTTGGTGAAATGTCTGAAAAATCACTGAAACTGTAGTTGACATGGAAGGAAAAAAACTGTAGGAAGTCTGAAAAGACTCGCCTTTATTTGTCTGCTCTGCAAAGCCAAATTATAAACCGTGTTTTATATTGTTCTTTAACACATTTGCCTTTATTTGGATGTCAGTTGGAAAAATTATATTCTGAGTTATTTGAACTTGAAATCTATTCAAAAAGTTACACAAAGTTTTATACAGAAAGGTATTCTTTATATTTTATTAACTCGTTCATGCGGATTATATATTTATTTTACGGCTTGTTTTTACATGTGGCGAAGATGAGACGTAGTTTGCTTTGTCTTATACTCACCCACATGTAATGAGAAATTATAAAACAGGAATATAAATAGGTTTAGTAAGAATAACAGACACTAAGTAATACATTATAAAGACTTAAATATCAATATTAACATTTCAGTAAAAATGAAAGGGTAGCAATCTGTACACCATTATAAGACTGATAATACATTTTTTGGTCATATACAGTATACATTGATGGTAACTCTCAAATAAACCAAACATTGCATAGTGAAAATATAAATACATAACTGTTTAGTAAATGCTTTAAGGATAATTAAACCTTATTGCTATATTGGGGTATCAAATAATTAAAAGCTATATACAAACAGTAAGAAAACTCAGTGCCCTTAAGCTCTAGTATACAACAGGCTCAAATATATATAAACAATACTGATTTTCCTATCGCTAATCTTCTTAGTATTAATTAAGGGCCTGTATTACTATCTCTGAACACATACGTTGAATTACCTAAACTATTTTGATGCATAATGTGCAATGAGCATTCCTTTAGCTAAGTTATCTTTTAGCATAATATTTCAAGATTCCAGCTCGTTATGATGGTTTTAGAATTCACTAAATATAGTGTGTCTCACGAACGAGTGCTGTTTTTTTTTTTTTTTTTTTTTTTTTTTTTTACAATTATGATGAAGGTTGTTGTTTAAATCTACTTTCATGGCAAAAACAGTATATTTCTACACCACAGAAGATGTTCTCAGATATGTAAATGTATAGGTGAACATCACCTACTGCGTAGGGATATACTATATTGGGAACAGATGTAAACGAAAACACAAGGAAATGTCGAAAAAAGCATTATTTCATGAGATACACTATATCAGGAGCCATGGCAATTTTTTAAGTTGTCAGGATGTTGTTTACTGGTCGTAATATGTAAGACATTCTTAAAAGCTGCAAGACCTTGGCTATTTGATAGTTGTATTGATGTTGGCAACAGCGAAGCATATATTTTATATCTCAAGCCAGAAACATCCATCATTCCAATTTCCTCCTTTTTTGTAATAAAACAGGGCTCAAATGTTTGAAAATATTTTCATATAAAACTTGAACTTTTATCGAAGTTAACAGAAATTTGTTGCTACCTGTATGTTTCGTCTAGGCAAAATTTCATGCCACAAAACATAGAGGAAGCAACACAATTTGCAATTTCTAATCTCTAAATAGTATAAAACAAGATGTCGCTTATCCGCAACTGCTTAACTACTTGATGGATTTTGATGCGGTTTTCAACATCATTTGGAGAATGTCTTGAGAATGGTTTTGGTGTATGAAACATTTATATTTAATGTAAGAATAGTAGAGAGATCTTGACATTTTTCGTAAAAAACCACTTTTCGGTCACTTACAAGGCTTGCGCTGACTAAACCATAATATATCAATAAAATTAATGTACTACAGAATTGTAGCTCTCAAAAAGGTCTACAGAAAAGTACGCGATAGCATATGTTTATCTTTTAAGGATGACCCACAGTAACCATTTTAGTCTTTCAAAGTTTGATAAAAGATAATTTATTCAATTGCGCTACCGTTCTGACCGACATATTATTAATCCTTATTCAATTAAATATGTTAGTTACCTTAATCATTTAGTTAAGACCAAATTTGTCCTTTACACAATATCATTTAAATTAATATCAAAGAAGATATCACAAGATTTCCTATTATACCCGGGCTAAGCCAGGCAGTTCTGTACTTTAATATATAAGGTATTATTTTAAAAATATATTTTTACCTGGAGAATTCAATTTTTATATAATTTTTACTTTTATATTTTCTATGTGCTTTCAATAATTAGACACATTTACTTTATTATTTATGGGTAGTTTTACTGCAAGTTCACCTGAAATTGTTTTCGTTCCCAAGGAATTATTTCGAATTTTAATGTAACCTCTGTGACTAAATGACACACACGCAAAACTCAGACAGGCAATAAACACCATATGTGCCATTTGAATTTATAGTTAATTTGACATGTAGATTAGCATTATAGTGAATGTTATAAAAGTCATAAAATATTATTTTGCTTTATCTGGCAGCTAGCGCTCAAATATAACTTTAACTAGAGTTCATAATACAAACACTAAATATAATTTAAGTGCAAAATGTTTCTTTCACCGACTCTTTTGACTCCGGAAACTTTATTGAAGGTTTCAGAATCATTGATATTGTGTTCTTTTTACAAAAGCCCATCGAAGCATCCAAATACGACCCGGCTTTCGGATGCTGACTTTGTAATTTGGCAGTCACCAAAGAAATCCGTAAAGGATTTATTTATAGTTTTATATTCCACTGTAATATGTATAATATCAAACTGAGAGTCCCAACTCACAACACAGAATGCTCCTCTACAATGGACGTTAACTTAGAGGCAGTTGCTGGTGTAATGGGGATTGGAGCAGGATATTCTCACCATGAAGAGTTTTGTACATGCTTAGGAGTTCCACATATGGCAGTGGGTACGTATTCCAAAATTCACGTCACTAAAGGTGATGGATGGGTGAAAGCAGTACCAAAATATGAGAGAGACCACACAAGAAGAAGCAGTTATTGCTGTAGCAAACTATGAATTTGATAAACAAGGGATTCCTCTACTAGCGGTCGTATCCAATGGCAGCTGGTCCAAAAGGTCATACAAAATGAAGTATGATGGACTATCTGGCGTTGCTGCAATTGTTGTCTACCACACCAGGAAAGTTCTTTTTATGGTAATGTTCAATAAATATTGCTAATTTTTTTGCATTGACGAATGATGTGAAGGACATTCCATTCCACGCTTGTTACAAAAACCATGAAGTTGTCTGAAGCCATATGGGAGCCAGCATTATAATTGAGGATTTCAAACGAAGTAAAGAGATGTAAAACGTCAAGTACGCCAAACTTATTGCTGTTAGAGACAGCAGTATGTACAAAACAATTCTTGAAGCGTGACCCTAACAAAATTTGACAGTCTGAAAAAAAAAACTAGTATAAAAATCATCTTCTCAGAAGGTTTAGGAGAAAAATCATAACTATAAGTGAAAATAGTGTTCAAAGAAGTCCAGCTTTAAGGCAAGTTGTTTATAACAAAATTAGTAGGCCGTCCGCTGCGGTACAGAAAGCTATTTTATACAGGAAATCTTAGGAATGTGACTTGAGCTCTAAGGTGCTGTTTGTGCATGCGATGTGCTCACTAAACTCAACTCTGTGACTCACACTGCTACTAAGGCCTTATTCGGCATCTTGCAACTATGGATGATGGAGGGACATGTATGGCCCCTAGTGGCACATCTGCACAAGCCAACTGCAATAATCGCAAATGAGATACATGTTGGGCTATGACAATATTATGTGGCAACCTCCTTTGTACTCGTTCGATGTGTTCATTGTGTTTAATGTTTTTGGCAAATGAGAGTATATTTTCCTAAACCGATGAAATTGGCCTGAAATTATAGTATAACAAAATAACTAGATAATTCATAAGGAGTAAGAATTTGTTACCTATTTCACGACACATATTCGCACCTGCCAATGCAGTTTACCTAACATTACCATTACCAACACAGTTGGCTAATTTACAGGAAGTCATGAACCATTACTCCCTAAGAAATAGAGTCACCTGCACTGGTGCATTTAACCTGATATTACCATTTAACAATACAACTGGCAAATCACAGGATGTAACAAACTGTCACTCTGTTGTGATATATTTTCAAGTCTGCTGATCTGATTGACCATTTAACTAAGCAACTAGGGAATTCACAGGATGTAACAAATCACTAGCACTGAATGTGCCATCATATCAGTTAGCCAATTCACAGGCTCACATACTCGCATACTTGCCTACACCAGTGCAGTTAGATTGTAATTACTATTTTACAAAACAACTTCAGTGAGGTATCTTCGAGAGAGGCTTTTGGAATGTTGCTTTGAATAATTATTCTGTACCGTGTATCTGAAGGGTGCAAATGCCATTTGTATATGTCATAAAAAACTTTTCTAAAATGTTTATGTACCTGGTTATACTGGCCAGGACAATTAGGGTATGTGCCATTTTCACACTTTCTATTTGGATACACAGACAGAAACCAATAGTGCCATGTACCATTTTATTAATTTTCGCCTTATACAAAGCCTGAAACAAACTAGGTGTGATGCCCGTACACCGCTTTTGGTTTGGTTATGCTGACCGAAACTTTTTGATCCGATTCTATTTATCGTTTGGAAATGGAAAGGGAAACTTAGTTGAAATGGGAATGTTGCGGACTCGATAGATTAACAGGGGGAAACTCTTGGTATTATCTTTGTTTCTCCCGAGATATAGTTAGATACAAAATTTACAACTTTTTTAATGTAAGATTGTGTAACATTGGATTCTAACAGTATTGATTTTCGTGCAGTTTAGATACGCGATAAGGAATAATCATCCTTTGTTTAATTAATTAGTTAACACCCTAGCACTGGCTAATTAAGCACTGCATTCCTCTTATATGACGGGCATATTTTTGTTGTAGTAGATGGTCTGTTGAAGTCGGTGGATTAGCCATTTTCTTCTTTATCTCGTGGCCATATTATCGCTCGTTCCAAGGTCGTGTGTGTCGGTGTGCTGCACCATTTTGTGCACTCATGCGTACGTCGTGTATCACGTCGTTCATCAGGTTCGGACTCTGAAAACTATGAGGATGTACGACAAATTACACGAACTGGCGAAGTCAAGTTATATTCAGAAGATCGTAGCATGCTTGGATTTTAGTGTAAAAAAATTAATGTGCAAGTTGATTTTGTAATATATGAAGGGATCGGGGGAAGAAAGTGCTACCCTCATTTTGTTGGAAATCGGACATATTGCACTTTCTGTTATTTAGTAACATATACTACACACTGGCTGCATTTATTTCAATTCTAGGCCAGTAGACGGTGCTGGCTCCTCTGTGCAACTTTTTTTTACTGTCCCTAATTATGTGTATTATTTTGGATCTAGACAGTGCTATGCCATTGTGTCACCATGACAGGTGTATCTCGTTCTCCTAATCCTGTCGAAAGCCCACTAATTTGCGATGATTAAGGATGCGATTGTGATGAAATTGGGGACGACAATGATGCTGATACAGCCCATTCACCACCAAATACCCAGGAATCTGAAAATAATGTAAGTGTGTCATAGCATTATGTTGACACGATTGTAACTTCAAAGTTAGTTTAATTAGGATTCTTGCATGTTTCTGATTACAGGTTATCCGTATGTATACTAAACATTAATGTAAAATGAATAGAAGCACATTTTAACAGTGGTTTAACCTAACTTCTGTGTTATGTAATGTATAATGGCACAAAATATTTTTTACGGTCAGCATTATTTTGAATCCACAAAAATTCTTTAAGAGTTAGCATGTGATTGTTCCGAATTTGTTATTCTTATCTAATCATGTAAATATTTGTTTGCAGGATGATATAATTTCCCATCCTCTACCAAAATAAGGTGAAGTTAGAAGTAGATCACCACATCCTTCTCCAAAGAATCCATTTCCTAGCCGAAAACGAAAATGGAACACCAGTAAAAAGGAACGAAATAAGAAAAGGGAGAAGGAAAAATTATGTTAGGTTTTGCAGAAACAGAAAATGACAGCTAGTTCCTGTCATTATTTTGAAGAGTTGTGTATGTGTGCATTAAAATGCCTATCATAACTGCTACCAATGCAAAATGAATTATTTAATTGTTTTACGAATTTGGCTAATTTTGATAACCAAATACCTATCTGTTTGCTCTAATAGAGACATACAATGTGAAAATAAGCTATTGTTACACGTCTAGTAAATCTTCTCGCAAGCAAAAATAATATTATAATAAGATTAACATCGATGGGAAACTGGCTCGGATATGTAGGAAATCATTTCTGGCTATTCGTGGCCTCCAAAGCAACAGGGGACACTTGAAGAACTTTTTAACCCAAATGAAATCAGGATCCACAACCAAAAACTTCTAAAGGGGTGAAAATGAAAATCGTCCAAACTGTATTTCTGACGAAAGAGTACAGGCTGTTCATGAACACACTAGAAGCATACCTGTATACCAGATACAGTACAGTCACAGACAGAAGCACGAAACTGTATTTTGAAAGTGTTTTAACTTTAACATCATTGTAAAGATACTTTTTTTCTTAAATACTGTGAAGACAGACATGCTGATGCTATTGCAGAATACAAAATACAGACGAATATTTTGTGACAGCTACAACATTGGTTTTAAATTCCGAAGTCTGATACTTGCAAGACATGTAACAGTCTCCAAATTGTAATAAATAGTCCAACAGCTAACGACGAAGAGTGGAAAATAGTTACAACAGAAAAATAAGTACATTTGAGAAGAGCTGAAGCCATGAGGGACAAGCTTAAATAATACACTGCAAAGGCTAAAGAAGGGTCTCAGAATGTACACACCATCTCTATTGGCCTGCAACAGACCATGCCTACATCGAAACTGACCTGAGGTCCTATCCTATTTATTATCTCCGAATGATGGCTACATTGGTAAGCACTTTCTTCCTCCAACCCCTTTTAAGTAAATGGAAAGATTATACAGATGCAGTTATTGCTTTTATTCCCCATGGAAATTACTTAATTTATTGTGTTCTCTCACTTACCACATTACTCTTGTATAAAATGCCTTGTATAGCATTTAGCTAGAACATTTTATTCAGACTCTTTTAACATCACATTTTTCATCGTGGATCTCGGTATCCATACACTGTTCATATGTTCAAAGGAGATGAAAGGTTTTTTAATTTGACAATTGATTTTCAAAAATAAATCATTCTTAACCGTTACAACTCTCAGAACAGTTTGACCATATGTGAAAATGTTTTTTTGTCTGAAATAAATTTTTTTATCAATTGCCATCCGATTTAAAGCAGCCATTTCGTGATTATGAGAATACATTCAAAATAAAGTCCAAGCATCTTCTACACAAGCACACTCTTTATACCGGTAATGAATATTTGGATGAAATTTTAAAAATGGAAATATTAATAACCTATAATTAAGTTGTAATTTATATGCTAATTCTTAAAATAAGTAATATTGGCATTGTTATAGAAAACTTTAACACTTTATTCTATCATTTGTGTTTTGTATAGCATGTAGCCAATATAATGTTTTATTGAATGTATTCAGTGTATTTATATTTCCTGTCATATTTATTACTGTATTTCTTTGCACAGCAGGTCAAATAATGAAAAAATAAATAAAAATAAACAGAGTTCTACCAACATACAAGAATATTGTTCGAATTATACCAAATTATTGAGTCCATACCATGAGATTTTGTCACTTCGATGACAGGCTGATGACAACATTGTAGCCAAAACTTGACCTGAATCCAGGAACATTTTTTTGGAATTTACTAAAATTTTTATAATTTTAATATTTATAAAACCTACACATATACATATTTATGTCCAGTAAAAAAAAGTTCACATTTGTTAAGAAATAGTCGCCTGTAGGATTTAATTCGTGTATGCCTAATATGATATTTAATATTTTAAATAATTGATAACTATTTTTAACATAGAATTAAATATTTCGAATAGAGGGAAAATTTAAACACAACTCTCTCTCTTTAGGTTTGATAACCAACACGCGTTTTAATGGTTAATAATTGAGAATTGGAATTTGCTTAAATTTTTGTGTTAAGTTTGCATTGTACCATTTGATCATATTTGTATTTGTAATATTTATTTATTGTGTGATGTGATGCATTGAATATTGTTTTAGAAAACCGATATCATAGTGTGATATAATTATCTAAACAAATTAAAATTAAACAGAGAAATTTTCTAATTTTTTTGGGAAAAGATTAAGTAGGTTGAAAGATAGTGTATGGAAAACTGAACAGAAAAAAATACATAGTGTTAGAATAATAGAAGTAAAGCAGACGACACTTCGTTTAACACTGATGTAGTTTAATGAACAACCAACAGACAAGTAACCGACATCGCTCCGCGGTCTCGAGTCCGCCACGGAGTAGTGACGCAATGCAGTGGTGCCAAATGAAATGTACAATAAAATAACACGCCTCCTTACATTTATATGGCAACACCAAAACACACAAAAACAAAACAACTTCACTATGCTATACCTTAAATTATAACTTAACTTACTATACCTTATTTTCATTTTAAACTTGTCAGATAATTTAATTTTTATGTCAACAATAGCTT
Source organism: Clitarchus hookeri (assembly GCA_002778355.1). Classification (NCBI taxonomy): domain Eukaryota; kingdom Metazoa; phylum Arthropoda; class Insecta; order Phasmatodea; family Phasmatidae; genus Clitarchus; species Clitarchus hookeri. The sequence continues at coordinate 22,636 of NQII01009893.1, forward strand.
GTTCAGTTCTACAGCAAATTAACAAATCATCAACAAACAGTAGAATGTAAACAGTNAACACGCCTCCTTACATTTATATGGCAACACCAAAACACACAAAAACAAAACAACTTCACTATGCTATACCTTAAATTATAACTTAACTTACTATACCTTATTTTCATTTTAAACTTGTCAGATAATTTAATTTTTATGTCAACAATAGCTTGTTCAGTTCTACAGCAAATTAACAAATCATCAACAAACAGTAGAATGTAAACAGTTAAGTCATTCTCTTCTTTAACATACAAACAATAGTCATATTTACTTCTGCGAAAACCAAGAGTTATCAAGAAATCATTGAAACATTCATACCATGCTCGGGGACTTTCTTTTAAGCCATATAATGCCTTATTTAATTTATAAACTCTGTTAGTACCATCTTCATAACCAACTGGCTGCTTTACATAAACTTCAGATACAACTTTACCATTTAAAAAGGCTGTCTCTACATCCATTTGATGAATAACTAAAGAATATTGACAACAATAAGACAATAACAGTTTAAGAGTCGGCATTTTAGCTACAGGAGAATAAGTATCATCAATACACTCAGTTTGTTGGAAGCCTCTCACCACTAGCCTGGCTTTATACTCCCTTTCACTCTTCTTTTTGTATATCCACTTCACATCAATTACCTTCTTGTCCTTAGGAGGTTTGCTTACTAGTGTCCATGTATTATTTTTCACAAGACTGTCCATCTCACAATTCATTGCTTCTTTCCATTTCATTGACTCTTCACATGTAATCGCCTCCTGAAAATTTACCGGAACCAAAGCATCACAAAAATTGACATTAATGCAGTAATAACCAAATTCCTCATCAAAACGAAGTGGAGGTTTAACTTGTCTTGTTGAGTCCTTTTTTGTTATCCTATCTTCATCTTCTTTTATCTCATCATTATTTATTTCTTGTGTATTATCCTTTTCCAACTGTTTTGCCATATCCATCTTCTCTTGATTTGTATTAGGTGAATCTTCAATCTTATCCTGTTTCTCATCTTCAAATCCACACAAAGTTTCATCTTCTTCTATGACATCACAATGTCTAGCAATAATCACTCTGTTGTTAACCAACACTCTGTATCCAGTGTCAGTATATCCAAGTAAAATTCCAGCTTCTGCTTTCTTGTCCCATTTTGATCTTCGCCTTTCTTCTGGAATTCTCATAAACACTTTACTTCCATACATTTTCAAATTTTTAACTGATGGCTTTCTTTTAAAAAATATTTCATATGGCGTTTTCCTTTCAATAGTATTAGTCAATGTCCTGTTTTTAAGATATGCAGCTGCTTTAATTACTTCAGGCCAAAATTTTCTTTCTACTTTTGCTTCTGATAAAAGACATCTGCCCATATCCATTAATGTTCTATTGTATCTCTCTGCTGTTCCATTTAGTTCATGAACATATGCTGGACAAGGTTTTATTACTATTCCCTTTTCTTTTGCAAACTGAAAAACTCTTGCATTCATATATTCCTTGCCATTGTCACATCGCAGTTCCTTTATCATCTTTCCTGTCAAGTTTTGTACCTCATTTACATATTGCACTAAATAATCATATACCTCATCTTTTGTCCTGATACAATAAACTTTAACTAATTTGCTGTAATCATCTATGAAACTCAAAAAATATTTTTCTCCCTGATTTCCTGAAGTCTGATGTGGTCCATTTAAATCTGTGTGTACAATCTCTAATAGCTCCTCTGCTCTTCTTCGATTATGGTGAAATGGTAGGTTATGCATTTTGTTTTCAATACATGTTGCACACCTTAGGTATTCAGATTCAATCTCTTTAGGTAATCCATCCAATGACTCAATTTTGCACATTACTTCCAAATTTCTAAAATTTATATGTCCCAATGTACGGTGTAGTTTTTCTTTTATAGTCATATGTCTTTTACCCACATTCGCTTGCATTCTTTCTTCAATCATGTAGCTTTTCATCTTATACAGTCTCTCATTTTTAATTGCCACTGCTAGAACCTTTCCATTTGTGTTATAAATTTTTGACAATCTCCTTCTTGAAACAATTGAATGTTTGTCTGTAATTCTTGAATAACTTAACAGGTTTGCCTTCATTTCTTTTACATAAAAAACATTTGTCAACATCACTTCCGATTTTTGTCCATACACCAGGAAACAAGTATTAATATTACCAACTTTTGTAGCTTCTAATATTGTTCCATCACCAATTTTTACTTGGACAGGTTTCTTCAATGTCTCGCAAGTATCAAAGTACTCATCAGTGTTTATAATATGGTCTGTACAACCACTATCGAGTATCCATTCTATTTGCCCTTTCTTTGGCTTATCATTTTCACTTGTTGTGTACGTATTGTTTGCAATGGTAGTGTGAAAACTATTACCTTGATTCTCATGACTACTTTGATGATAATTTCCTCGTCCTCTATGCAAATTTCTATTATTCTTTGATCCACGTCCTTGGTAACTGGATGATCCACGTCCTTGGTAACTGGATAATCCATGTCCATGGTAACTAGAAAAACCACGTCCACGGTTTACATTTCTGGAACGACAATCTCTTCTAAAGTGTCCTGGCTTTCCACAGCCAAAACAATTTAAATTAATCTGATTTGATGACCTGGCTTCCGCTCGAAAAACATTTGATGTATCATTTGATGTATCACTCGCATTCTCTGCCGTTTTTAACTTTATTTTACTTTTTAAATAGTCCACAGTTCTCTCACCCTCCGGTAGAACATCTATTAAATCACCAATATGGCTGTAATTAACTGGTAGCGCCTTCAACATATAATTTAGCTTTTCCTGCTCCGATACTATTGCTCCTGCTTGTTTTAGTTCGTTTGTAGCTTTCTCAAAGTCGTCAAAGAATAAACTAACCTCCGAGTAATTTTTTAATTTGATAGTTTCCAGGTTATGTCGGCACACTATCTGCAACGCCGTTGATTTTTTCAGATACATCTCGTCAAATTTTTTGAAAATATCATAAGCTGTATCGAGGTCTCCTATGTATTCCAGCTGTTTATTCGATATGGCACTATAAATGTAATTCGTTGCCTGGACATCCCTGTCGTCCCACTTGTCATCATCAGTCTGCATTTTCGGACGTACTGCCACATCCTTACACTTCTTAAACTGTAAAAACTTTAGGATGCGTAATTTCCAATTACAATAGTCCGCGCCATCGAAAATTGGAATGTTTATGTCGCTATTTCTAGCCGCCATCTTGGTTAACAAAACTGTTCTTTCTTCGGAATATTCACTAAACTATTTAACTCGTTCACTTCCGAACCACATTTCCAAACCATGCTCTGCTACCATGTTAGAATAATAGAAGTAAAGCAGACGACACTTCGTTTAACACTGATGTAGTTTAATGAGCAACCAACAGACAAGTAACCGACATCGCTCCGTGGTCTCGAGTCAGCCACGGAGTAGAGACGCAATGCAGTGTTGCCAAATGAAATGTACAATAAAATAACACATAGAAACCATTAAAAAATCATTAAAATATTATATATGTACTGAGAAGTATAATTATGCCACAAATAATAGAATAGTAATAAAAAATGTAAATTTTAAAAGTATTTATGGCATGACAGAATATATTAACATAATAATTATTTTCACTTACAATTTACAGCAATGAAATGTGACAGAAAAGTCTGTAGTGTTTCTCTATTAATGAGTGACGTAAAAATTAGTGTATTCATTAATTAATTATTGATAAAGCACTGGCTAGCCTAAAACTGACGTCAATAAGCAATTTCAGGACCTCTGAAATAGATGCTTGCAGTCCATACCATATAGATATTCAATTCTTTATTTTTAATTATATTTATCTTACTAAAGCATCTAATAACTTTTCTTTTAAACATTATTTTTAAGCAGATAGGGCCTACAAGTTCTTATTAACCTTTGACGATTATGTGTATACCAACATTTGAGTTATATACAAACTTGAGTAATTTGTCAAGTTAATATAATTTTTTTTCAAATTACAGTATGCTTACGATTCCAGTAGTATGTTCTTATTCGTACAAATATATTTTACGGAAAAAGTATTATGGCAAACTATTTTCGGTGTATGAAGCTTTGTGCAGTAGTATATATGTTTTGGTGGCACCCCTTTTATTTGAAACTATTTGTACATTTGTTTGGTTTCGTGTCTTTGATCTCTGTTCTTTTGTAATTCTTTTAAAGGCATTAAACATAATTAAAAATTTTTAATATGTTTGCTGTACAACAAATAAACAAGTTTATGTATTTAACTTGTACCCATACTTGTATGTACAAAACTAGGATGTGTAAAAAAAATTTGAGTGCTTCGTTGCAAAAATTGTAACCCCAATTTAATTATGAAATTCTTAAAATGACCCAAGAAATACTATTACTCGTAGAAAATCGTAATTAATGATTTTTTTTAACTAAAATTTTTTTACACATTCTACAAGTTTATTGCAGATAAAAATGAATTCACCTTTCACATTTGTTAAACAATCTTGCATAATCATGTAGCCATCTATGCTGCCCTGAAGGGACAAACAAATTTCATCTTAAAAATTTCAAATAAAATTTTTTATTGGAAAAAGGAATTACCTACATAATACATTGATATATAATCCTGCAAATAATTTTTGCTCGGTCATAAAATATTAAATAACAATGTGGTAAATGATTGCCTAATAGTTTTTATGCTGCATGTTTGAATGCGAATAATCGTTTACAGCACCAAATATAGCAGCTTAAAGGCCATTACACAATAGAAAACTTAAGCATTTGACTTTACATTGCCTTTACTTTGACGAACCCACCAATGCAATACTAAAGTCAAAGTTCAGACAATTGAAAATCGGTTATGCGAGGATTGTAAATATTTTATTTTGTTATATAAATTATTATCATATTACCCAAGATTTCATTTTACATAAATTTCTTTTGATGAGCTTAAAATTTATATTAACAGGTTATTTCAAAACAATAACTTACTTGTTTCTTATTCAGAAATATAAATTCATATTTTTCCCCTTCGCATTGTATTCATTTGCCTTTTATTTAATTTAGTCGAGCTTGGTTTAATATATCGAAGAGATGATAGCCATACAATTGAATTATACTCATTCCCGATAACCTCTGTTAGATGATGGTCAAAAAGCTGTTTGATTTCGACTTAAATTTCAACTTTTCGATATCTTAAAGTCAAGAGAGCTTGACTTTACCTATGACAGTTCCATTGTGTCAAGCTCCATAAGAAACAAAATGTCGGGAAGCAAACGTAAAGTCAAATGTTAAAGTTTTCAATTGAGTAAGGGCCGTAATGAGGAAGGCCTGACCTGGGAGTGCCCACTCTTTCTCCTTACATCATTCTCCTTGATCCATAGCAAAAACAAAATGGTTTTCAAATATTGACATATAGTTTTTTCGTTAAAATAATAATTCCAACAAATTTATTATTACCAAAGCGATATTAACATACACATGTTCTCATGTACACTTGTAAATCTGTGGGGAAAATAGTAAATATTTTATGTTTGTATCAAGTAGTAATTTGGAAACTAAATTAACATTAAATTTCTACAGGGATCAATTTTCCAGTTCTTACAAATGTATATGCTAAAAATGTAAGTCACAAACTGACATACTCCATGACAAAGTTGTCCTCTAGACAACCTATGGCATTAACAAATTAAATAAAAAATATAATACATCTCTCTGTCACTAGTTGCGCTGTAATCAGTGGACAGCATTTAAATGCAGCAGTTTCCGTTCTATGCTCTACTTCCTGTTCTTTGGTGATCATTAATTATTATATCGTTTCCCTTGTTGATAAGAGGAGACCCCAAGATTATAGTGACTGAATATATTTGATTTATAAGTCTGGAAAATGGAACCGATGAATCCATTGTGTATAAAGTCGGAGCCAGGTTGTGATCGCATCGTAGTAAAGGTAAGCTAATTATTGTAGTAGAAAGTTTGTTGTCAGACTAACAGCGTCTTCCAATTACTGCACAGGACTGCACTCAGTGCGCACTGGCAGAATTCCGCGTCTTTCATTCACCGGAACTCGCTCCGAGTGTAGTCGGTTTCCATCTGCCAATTACTGTTTTGTATTGAACAAGTGCGCACTGAATGCAGTAATTGATGCACTTACTCCGGGGTCAGTTCGGCTGTTTCAGTGCAATATGGCGGCTTCCTATGTTTTAAACAAACACAAGGAAGTTAGCTTTGAAACAAAGATACGAACTGTCTAATGCTTTTTTTCCTGGTTACAGCCAACCTTTTGATAAAAAGAATTAGCGGCAGACGCTCCTTACAAGAAATGGACAAAACACAAAAGTTAGTAACAAACGAATTAATACAGAAAAGGCTGAAATTCACATTAAAAGCTTCAAGGTAAATGAAAATTGTAGGGGCATTAACATATGATACAAATCACAAAAATGATAGTGTGGAGGGTTATGAAGATCAGAGAAATTGTGGGGTGAAATCACTAAAAATACACCCACAGTACATGTGAAAATACCTCAACTTAAAATTTGCCGTCCCATTTTCTTAATGTGTGCCCATTTAACCTTACTGTGCGATGTGAGAATCACTATTTTACATTTTTAATCTAACCTAGGATTGTAGTGTTTTACTCTAATCTAATATGCTAGGCTTTTAATGTAACCTAGGATAATAGGGTTTTAATCTAGTCTAAAATTGTGGGGTGCTAATCTAACCTAGGATGGTAGGGTGTTAAGCTAACCTAGGATTATAGAGTTTTAATCTAACCTAGTATAGGGTTTTAATATAACCTATGATTGGTAATTATTAAGTTTAGGGGCTTTTCTGTAAAAATAAAAATAATTCACGGAAAATGGTATATTTCCACTCTACTAATGATGCAGAACACGAATATACTAGGGCCATTAAAATCCAACTAATTTCATAATATGTGCCCACCTAACCTAACAGAACATAACCCCACCATGGGTGAATCACTATTTTACATTTTTTAATGAATCTAGGATTGTAGTGATTTTAACTAGCCTAAGGTTGCAGTTATTAAAAATAACGTAGGATTATAGGGTTCCCATCTAGTCTGTGATTGTAGGGTGTTGAACGGAGATTTGATTAATATTGTATAGTCTTATATTACTTTACAACCTTACAATCCTAGGTTAGTTTAAAAATGTCAAATTGTGATTCACCCATCGTGGGGTTAGGTTCTGTTAGGTTAGGTGGACACATAATATACAATTAGTCATACGTTAATGATGCCACTATAGTCGTGTTCTGAGTTACCTACCAATTATCCTAGGTTAGTTTAGAAAGAATGTGAAATTGTGGTGTAAAAACATCTGGAAAAACCTTGTTTCAATTACGTAATATAACTACATTTGCATGTTAAGCTACCTGTTAGGATTTTTGCGTTTTACACTAAACTACGAATTTTGGATTGTAGGGATTTAAAGGAGCCGTAAAACACACCAAAATAATATCAATTTACTCACCAATGTAGGCGGGTGGTACACATCTCTGTCAACGGCCAATTCAACCTACCTCACTCGATGAAATCACAATCTTCCACAAAGCGCCACATACGTGGATATAACGCACTGAAACACTTGTTTACAGCCAAATATATACACAGAAGCACTCGTTAATAGGTTAATATAATGCACAAAAGTACTCGTTCTTGTTTTCTCCATTTTAAATCTGCCGGATTAGAACGACATGAAACATGCTGGCAAACGTGCGCAGGTGACTGACCACGTTAAAAAGTGTCCGTTAAAATGCCAGTGATGACATCTTAATAAACGTAAACAAACAAATTTTGCAATTTCTTTAAATATGTTCTACTTATTTTAACATTACGCCCTCTTGAATATGAACAAGGTAAGCTGTGCAGAACCCATTAATGCAACTTTTGTTGGTCTAGGACGTTTCGTTCAGAAACGTAAACAAATTGGCCATACTGCTCATTTCACAATATTGTTCAATTTTTTTTTATATGTTTGTACTTATTTTAAAGCTACGCCCCTAGTATATTTTTGGTGTTCTACATGATTAGTAGAGTGGAAATATACCACTTTTTGGGAGGTTTTTTTTTTTTTACAGAAAAGCCCCTAAACTTAATTATTACTGACATAAGGTTTTTGTGGTAAGTTTTAAAAAAANTTTTTTTTTTTTTACAGAAAAGCCCCTAAACTTAATTATTACTGACATAAGGTTTTTGTGGTAAGTTTTAAAAAAACATGTCGCATACATGCTCCATGATGTGAAATGCATCTTCCAGAAAACAAAGGATAATTCTATGGAAATGATTGGGCAGATGCAAGTTTGCGGGGAAAGATATCTAGCGAGATATGCATTATCTTTACCTTTAAGGAACAGCACAGCCATCTAGCGAATCACGCAGCAACTGCATGCTGGCGAAACAGCACGGCCATCAATCGCTTTATTGTAGAGTTTCATGAGATATACTGCTCCTTGAAATTAGTTTAAAGATTATCTTTAAATGAAATCAATCTGTGTTTGGTATATTTGAATAACTAAAATTACAGTTTCAAATATTCTTTCAAAGATGCTGTGAACAAAAATTGTGGCTGCGATTGACATTTGGAACTATAGTGCATGCATTATTCGTGCTTTATTTTTGAGCAGTAGGATGAAACTGTAATGCTTTATTTGGCGACAAAGAGTGTGCATTGTTGCTTCAGAACACGATGTGATTATTTTCTCAGAGTATAATGGAAATACAGCAGCCAGGAAGCTATTTGAAATCAATGAATCAAGCTTACGCTGCTGGAGAGAAGCACGTGATGCAATTATTTGCTTTCAAAAGCACACTAGGTAATTAAGATAGCCCAATCATGACCCTAGACCCCAAGTTCTCTTTACGACAATGACAAAGGATTTGTAATTAGTTAATTACCAGAGAATAACAGGTCACTATGTCAGTGGTAACAGTAATTATAACTAAACATAATATCATTTCAGATGTACCACCAAAACAGACACACATCATAATCATGCTCCTTGGGAATGAANGTAACAGTAATTATAACTAAACATAATATCATTTCAGATGTACCACCAAAACAGACACACATCATAATCATGCTCCTTGGGAATGAATGGAGAACTTTTAGCAAGGATAAAAATAAAATCTAACATTTCAGAATTACTTACAATAGGACCTCAAAGAAACGGAATTAGGCAGAAATTACATATATTATTTCAAGGTGAACCTGGATCACTGTGANTACAATAGGACCTCAAAGAAACGGAATTAGGCAGAAATTACATATATTATTTCAAGGTGAACCTGGATCACTGTGATTAATAACCTAAGGGATAATAAAAAAATATGAGGAACTTATCGGAAAGTAACTTAAATTGGAAGAATAAAAAAATTGTAACATTAATGTTGAAAATTAACAAAAACCAGAATTCTACTCATTACAGCATAGCTTGGAATAAAACTACTTCAGTAGTATGTCGATGAATAAGTAAATATTATTTTATTTCTGATGCGTCTTTGGTAAGTTTGCGACAGTGTGGGTATAGCTGTGTACATGAATTATGTAATGATACAGAATGTTGGTTTATTTTATGCTTTATTTGTTTTGAAATATTTTCCCATCTTTGGAAGTGTACTGAAAATATATATGAGTTTTGGTATGAAGTTATTGTTTGTTTACTTTTTTCTACATTTATCGCCATTTTAAATGACATCTTTTGACAGATGTAATCTTTATAAAGACATTGTGGTATAAGTAAACATTGTTTGTTTTGTTTGTTCTTCACTCTTTACCAGTGTTGCACATACAAAACTATTTATTTTATAAGAAAAACTGTTTGAACATGTTTTTTGTTATTTGTAAGTATAATTCTTAATGTCCTGAGAGCCAGAGATGAGTGCATGCCCGGCGTCGTGGACGCTAGCGATGTAAATAAAAACACTGGTTACGTCAGCAGTAACCATATGTTTTTGACAGGTAAACGTCCTTGACATATTCGCGTTATCCACATCTCGGGCAGCTCCAGAGCGATGCTGGCTGTGATTGGATGTGTGAATTTACTTTAAATCTGGGAAGTGGGACGCTAGCTTGCGTAGCTTCCTTCTTCTCGGACCGGGCTTCATCTGGACCAGTTGCACTTTAAAATGCTGCTCAAAAGATAATTTTATTTTTTGGAATAAAGTTTACCAAAAGTTAAATACTGTTATGCAACTTGTTTTTTAAAGTATTAGAGAGCAGTGGGCAGGTGAAGAAGAGGCCCAATACTTGCTGGATTGTAATATTATGAGGAGATGTACGCCTGGTAAAACTTGTAATTTTTTTCAATAACGGCCAATAGAAGGTATAGCTGGCAAATCTATAAGTACATCATCAGGAACACTTTTAAAGACTTTTGTGCATCCTGTCTTGCAGTGAGATGTTCTAAATCAGTTTAAACAGTAATTCAACTAAATTATTTATTTAAATTTAAAGTTTTATTTGTTGAACACTTTCTGTCCATTAGAGTATCCCAAGATAGAAAGGAGTTTCATACTCACTGGCTGGCGTTAATATAGAGGAAATTAAAATAATTAATGTTTATCATGTGGAAATGAACAGTGTTTGCGTTTGTTAAATGCAAATTTAGTTGTGTTATATGTACTAGGCAGGCAAGGGGACTTAAATATTTGCAAGAGTATGTTTATTGTGGAACAGTTTAATTATAATAATTTTTAAAGTATTTAAACTGATGAATAAGATGTCAGTGTTTTCCGTGCAAATGGTAGAGACTAGAACATCCTAGGTTCTGTCCAAACATTTTCCTTCTCATTTAACCAGATATGTTCTCCACATGAGCCAGTGAATGTTTTATTTGTTAGGGTGATTGGAGATAGGAGGAATATATTATGAATGTGTAAGAGAGGACTAACAGCAGAGTACATTATTAACAGGACCTTGTGTCACTCCACATTTTGTACATTACAGGTTATTTTGTTTGTATGTGCAAAACTCTTCACATCACACCATCATTTTTTCTCAGTATATTTATCATCGTCCAGTCTCCATCTCTCAACATTCAAACAAATAAAAAACTGAAACCTCAGAGAGAGATTTTAGTGGCGCACACCGTGTCAGCCACGACTTAGAAAGTTTTCTAAATCTGAAAATTAACATTTGTATTGTTGAGTGGTGTTTGTTAGTCTATCACAATCTCTGGAGTTGAGGATGCTAGTTCTGATTTTCTCAGAAGCTTGATGAGGGAAGTGNTTATTAACAGGACCTTGTGTCACTCCACATTTTGTACATTACAGGTTATTTTGTTTGTATGTGCAAAACTCTTCATATCACACCATCATTTTTTCTCAGTATATTTATCATCGTCCAGTCTCCATCTCTCAACATTCAAACAAATAAAAAACTGAAACCTCAGAGAGAGATTTTAGTGGCGCACACCGTGTCAGNATTTTTTAAGTATTAAAGCACCGTGTCGGCCACGACTTAGAAAGTCTTCTAAATCTGAAAATTAACATTTGTATTGTTGAGTGTTGTTTGTTAGTCTATCACAATGTCTGGAGACTGGGATGCTAGTTCTTATTTTCTCAGAAGCTTGATGAGGGAAGTGATAAGGGACACACAAGAATTAGAAAATTGAAATGAAGAGCATAGTGAGACGACAATATCAGAAGAAGGTACAGATGCAGAGATAGTTATGGAGGAGCAAAGCACAACTGTTACACACTCAGATGTACAACAATCTACACCACGACTTGCCATCAGCAGAGGGCAAATTCATAGTCCAATGCAGGCATGCATGCAACAAATTCTGGAAGTGATGACTGAGCTTAAACACAGTAATGCTTCACTAGAACAGAGCAGGAATGAAGTAAGAACCAACACTGCTACACTGGAGCGTAGCATTGGCGAGGTAAGAGCCGACATCAACGGTGTAAGGGATAACACAGTAACACTTGAGCATAGCATTAAGAAAGAATGCCATAGAATTAAAGATGAGTTCACACGACAGGTACATACTGTCACACGGGTTATTTCAGATGTAAATTCAAGAATGGAGAGGGCATAATCACAAACTGAAGCCAACAGTTACCACTTAAAAATGTCAGAAGAGTCATTTTCTAAATTGACAATAAACAATGAAGATACGCAGCAGCTGGTAAAAAAAAACAGTGATTTCACAAGTTGAAGCTAACACATCACAATTAAAACAAAAGATTTCAGAAGTCGGGGAGTAAGCAAAAAGCGAAATGCAACAGAGAAACACACAGCTATAAAGTTACACCAACACATTCATAGTCAACTACAGAGGGTACAACTGAACACACAAAGAGAGGTGACCACTATTAGTGAGCAATTAAAGAAAACTCTGTTCAGTTTCGAGCAAACAAGAAAGGAATTACTTACTGCAATCCAGACAAACTGAAAACCTGGAGAGGGCACCTCCAACTAGCACAGCAATGCCTCAACACAATGAAAACACTGCAATAACACAACAGAACACTGAAGCCCACAATGTCAGTTCACAACCAGAGCAACTCACACAGTGCAATGTTAATCTCACACAACAGGAACATATTTGTAACCCTGGTCCTATGTGATTGTGCAGTACATCAGCAATGATACACCCACCCTGAACAACACTGGTCAAATTATTTCCCAGTAAATAATGGAAAATCACAAGAAAACCCCATTACTTTCCTCAGGCAATTTGAGGATTATTGTGATTACATCAACTTACATGAAAATTACTTAATACAATGTTTAGGTACATCAAGTAAAGCAACTGCATATTATTGGTGGGAAATAAACAAGCTTAGTTTACTAATCATGCAGGGTTTAAACAAGCCTTTATTGTACACTATTGGAGCATGCAAACACAAATTAACTTTAGGACACAGTTGAAAGCAGAGAAGTATGAACATAAGAGGGGACGCTCAGTTGAGGAGCACCTAAGTGTAGTGTGAGAGAGGACCAGGAATTCAGAACCCTTCAATGTCAGACAGTGAATTCATTGGTTTTATTCTGAGACCGCTACCCATGAAATACCAACGACAGTGGGCCACCTCGACCATTACATCTATAAATGAGTTCATGGACAAACTCATACATTTCGACAACCTAAAAAAACATACTTAAACCCTGAGCAAAGAATCTGTACAACCCAACCACCAAAACACAGTCATTATACTAGAATTGGCAAGAACAGCCAAAAATTTACAATGCCCATGGAGAGGAAGAGGAGACCGTAGTAACAACAGTGATCGTAAGACTGAAGGGAACTCCCGGCAGCACTTGTCAGGACAGGGAAATGATAGCCAACCAGGTGCACCACCTGGATACCATTCCTACTTCCAGGGTCAAGGAGCAGGAGTAAATGGAGGGCACCAACAATTCACACCCTACATAAAAGGGAACTGACACGAGCAACAACAGCTCAAGCCCTAACCAAACACTTATTTTTTCCCAGGTACACAACAGAGTGGATAATGAAACATCAGTCAGGGTAAGACTGATTGTAAGGGTAGCGAAAGCCAAGTTTAACCCCAGGGAAACCAAGTGGCAGCTTTCCCTTCACCAGGTGGCCACCCCCTAACATGCAACAGGCCACTGGTGAACAATCTACGTTACCATTAAACTACAGAAGGTCAGTGGTGACAGTCTCTGGGCGTTGACCCCTGTGAGCGCACAAGTTATGAGTAGTAAGGTAGTAGACAAGCACCAAAGCCATATAGTTAATGATGCTTTAGTTAATAGTTACCTGGAGATAGTACCATAAACACAGGCCTTGACAGCATGGATGAATGAGAGTGAGAGAGATTACATATATATATATATATATAAAATTTGTGTAAGGAGCCAGTGGCGACATCAAACAGGAAAATCAAAATTTTGTTCCTAGAAATTCCTGTAAATATATTTTGGATAATGTTGCCTGCATTGTTAGATAGAGGTACAGCGGCCAGCTACATTAGTGAGGAAGCTGTCATAGCAATTGAGAATGCTGGTGTACAATTACCAATTTTACTTCTACCCAGGATAAAGATTTTAGGGGTAACATCTAAGGCTGGTACCATTATTAACAGGCTGACTACAATAAAGTTAGAGGGAATTGGACAGTCTAAAGTGGTAGCAGTTCTTATTGTGAAAGTACTAGCTCAACCACTGATTTTCTTTCAGCACATTCAGTATAATTGGGTATGTTAGAAGTATTTGGAGGTGTTGTTTAGAAAGTCCTTAGGAGAGGGTAAGTTGCCACAAGGTTGGAAGGATGTGTTGATGGTCCCAATACACATCATGGGGAGGCCTGGCAGCTACAGACCGGCAAGTCTCACACAGAGTACAGGAAATGTAATGGAGAGGCTGGTGGTTCAGTATGTGGTGAATGTTATAAACAAGATGAATTGGTTGGAGGAGTCACAACATGGTTTCAGAAAAGGATACTCATGTGAGACACAGCTGGCTGGGATGTTAGAGGATATGGTGCAGACAGTTGATGAGGGGAAGCAGGTGGATGCCTGCTTCATAGACTTTGAGAAGGCATTTGATAAGGTGCCCCATAGGACTTTGATGAAGAAAGTGGGTGAGCTGATACCGAACAAGTGGGTAGTGGAATGGATTGGGGACTTCCTCAGGGGGCGAAGATAGAGGGTGAAAGTGGGGAAGGCAATATCGAAGGATGGATAGGTTATGTCAGGGGTTCCGCAGGGAAGCGTGCCGGGCCCTCTGTTGTTCATCATAATGGTAAATGACATAGGTTTGGGGATTAGAGGAAAAATAAGATTGTTTCAGATGATTGTATATTGTATTCAGAGGTGGAAGGGGTTGAAAATCTACAGGCATATATTGACAGGATATGGTTGTGGACCACCGAGAATAAAATGAAGATAAATGTAAGAAAAACTAAGGTTGTGAGTTTTACAAGGAAGGTGATAAGCAGGGACATGTACAGTTGGGAGGAGCAAGAATAGGAGAAGCAGCAGAATATAATTATCTAGGGATTGTATTGCAGGGAGACTTCAAATGCAAAAAACAGGTTGAGAGGATGGTTGCAAAGGGGGAAGGGCTTATGGTATTTTGAGAATAGTGCTGCAGGGAGTCAGTGGTGAGGTGGGGGAGATGGCTTATTGCACAGTGGTACTGCCGATGTTAGAATATGCGGCAGCAGTATGGGACCTATACGCGGAGGTGGAGGTGGGAGAGCTAGAGAAGGTGCAAAGGAGGGCAGCAAGATGGGTGAAGGGTAGGTGGAGAAGACAGGGATATGATGGTGAGGACAAAGGGAACTATAGGCCATCAGTGATGATGAAAGAAATGGGTGGAGCTCGTTGAAGGACAGGAGGAATGTTGAAATGCTGGTCAGTATGTACAGGAGGTGAAAGGAGAGGGAGGGTGGGGAATTTTACGCTGCTAGTTAAGTAATGGGGGGTTTAGAAGGAGAGGAAACAACAGTGAGAAGCTTCAGAGGGTGTGGAGGAGAACAGAGCGGGATAGGCAGTCTATGCTTGTGAGGTCTGTGAGGGAGTGGAATGTGTTCAGGAGGAATTGGTATCTGGGAGGGGGTGTTGCAAAGTTCAGGAAGGGCTTAGAAGAGGAGTTTGGTTGGGTTGGGAGAGTTGAGAGAGCTCGCCACCGGGCCGTAGCCTGATTGCAGGTGTTGGTTATTGATATTATTTTGGAAGCTGGTTAGTAACACTACCAGACAGTGAAGTTACCTCAACACCACCAACAAAATGGCAGTATAGTGACAAGTTTGTCAATTTACTACACAGGGAAACCAGTAATGTAGTAATCCAATCAAGTAATTTAAGCAGATCAAGATGATATCTGGAAGGCAGTAGCAGCAGTGAAGCTATTTTGCAGTTACAACAGAAGCAGCTTTTTGATTTGTTAAATAGCCACTTATACACTGAAGAGCCAAAAAAACTGGTACACCTGCCTAATATTGTTTTCAGCCTCAGTGAGCACGCAGAAGTGCCGTAAGATGGCGTGGCATGGACTCGACTAATGTCCGAAGGTATGCAGGAGGCAATTCACACCATGAATCCAGCAGGGCAGTCCACAAATCCATAGAAGTGCGAGGCGGTGGAGATCTCTCATGAACAGCACGTTACAAGGCATCCCAGATATGCTCAATAATGTTCATGTCTGGTGACTTAGGTGGCCAATGGAAGTGTCTAAAGTCAGAAGAGTGTTCCTGGAGCCTAGCGGTACCAACTCTCGACGTGTGGGGTGTCGCATGTTATCGCTATCTCGGAGATGCTATGTCCCATCTCTTGTGCGCCGACTGTAACACCACGTTCAAACGCATTTAAATCTTGATAACCTGCCATTGTAGCAGCAGTATCCGATCTAGTTACGGACCGCATCACTTTATTCTGATTGGTTCCATACCTATGTTATTTGCATACACACGCCTATACAAGTTTTTTTCAATCTTCGGTCTATATTCTTTTAGAAAAGTCTGGATTGAATAAGCTATATCAAACATACATTACGGTAATACCAGGTAAACCATTCCACAAGAAATTTTATCAGATTCCTCAGAAGTATGCTAAAGAGGCGGAAGATTTCCTACACCAGATGCTAGATTGGGGTATAGTTAAGAGACAAGTAAGCCCATATTTGAACCCCATTGTTTGTGTTAGGAAACCTGATGGCACAGTAAGACTTTGTTTGAACGTTCGTGTTGTAAACAAGATTACAGTGAAGGACAGGGAAGGCCCTACACAAACCAGTGAAATGTTGAGGCTATACAGAGGTATAAAATATTTAAGCACATTTGATTTGTCATGTGGATTTTGGCAGATTCCACTAGAGCATGAGTCCAGACAGTACACAGCTTGTTTGTTTAAAAACCAGCAGTATGTTATCCAGGTTATGCCATTTGCCATATGTAACGCTATACAAGACGTTTAGCTGTAACTCTGCGAAATGAATGCAAACCTTTTGAACGTGCATGTGTCAACGACATTCTGATTACTTCATCGACATATGAGGAGCACTTAGAGCACCTGAATATTGTTTTGACAAAATTGAAGGAGGCAGGAATGACTGTTAAGTTGAGGAAGTCATTGTTTTGTAGGGTTGAGTTACCATTTGTAGGCCATATTTTGACTCCTACAGGAATTAAGACTGATCTAGATAAATGAAGAGCCATAGCACAGTTTCCTGAACCTAAGACTGTAAAACCGTTAAGAACTTTCTTACTTGTAATTGGATTTTACAGAAGTTATTCCAATAAGATTGCTCAGATAGCAATAGCACTGTTCCAGTTGTTACTGAAGGATTAACCATGGAGATGGGGAACAGAGGAACAGGAAACCTTTGCCCAGTTAAAGCAAATGTTCTTCACTGAACATGTAATTCACCAGCCATTCAAGGTCAAGATTACTACTTGTACTCTGATGCTTCAGCATATGCAATTGGTGTTAAGCTAACACAGCAAGACTAAGATGATATTGAGACAACGGTTGCAAAGGCGAGCCGTACCCTCAACAGTGCTGAGCTGAGCTACACAGTAACAGAGCAAAAGGCTTTAGCAATTGTATGGAGTTTGCAGAAGTATCCTAGTATCATCTAGTAAAGCCACAGCTATTCTGAAGACCAGTAAAGAGGCGAACAGCCTGTCTGAGAACCTCAAGGTACACCAGAAGTCTGATGAAGAGTGCAACCAGATTGTACAGAAGCTAAGGGTAGCAGATCCTCCTGACAAAATTATAATATTGTTTTGTAGTATATCTCCTGATGGTATCTAGTTTCCTCATAGTTCTATAAAAACTCAGTTTGACAATATTTTTTTTTTAGTCGCAACAACTATGACATTCTGGGAGGAGGCTGAACACAAAGACTAATTAATGCAAGTCTATTAAAGAAAAAAAAAGAAAAAATCTGTTGGTGCCCATTGCAGCTCCAACCACCATTCCCTTGTGGCGAAAACACATGAGTGCGCTCGTAGAGCTGCAATGGCACAACAGCACCCGTGTTCAACAGCTTCCCTAGCTGTCCACAAAGTTTAACTCTGTCTGCTCTCAGAACTCTCTTAAGTCTGTTGTAATCCAAAGTCATCAAAATTTGTTTCTTAACATTAAGAAGTGCCTAATCCCCAATGTTCAATGTTTTCCTCAATTATAACATTATTAGCATTTACATGTTATAAGTAATAATTATACTTTTGGTTTAAATTCAAAATGTATCAATATCCTGCTTTTATTTTCTTCAAAACTATGGAAAAATGTTAAAAATTATTGTCACTTTAAACAAACTACCTATCTGAAAATTAAAACAATAAAATTTATCTGTATACTCTGTTGCTTTAAATTAATTGAACTAACTTCCTTCTCCAAAATTCTTTTGAACTTTCCAGTGTTCCATCAACACTTCCAGTTCAAGAGAGTAGCTCACCCATAAAAATAACAACAATAACCAGACTGCCCTTTACCCTGGGGTCAGCCCTTAGAGTCCATACACTTTGTGTATGCCAACTAAGCCTTGTGGGACTAGTATTTTCCATTGGGCATCTTTTATTGGCACCTTAAGATAGCCAATATTAAAAATAATAATGTGAAGCCCTCCCATGGTANATCTTTTATTGGCACCTTAAGATAGCCAATATTAAAAATAATAATGTGAAGCCCTCCCATGGTATCACTTTTACAGATTAAATACCCAGCGCTCTCCTGATCTATTGCTACATTACTGCACTGGCAAAACACCACTTACCAAGGCCCAAAACCTGTGTGTGGGAACCTGCCTAAAAATAATTCTCTCTCAAAGCCCCTATTACCAGTGCTGATTACCAAAGTGCTACATATACTCTCCTTATCTTCCTTCTAACATTATCCAATGCTATAAAAATAGTTAAAGCAACAAGAACACTTACTTCACCTAATGACAGCCGTTGTCGGCATCGCACCGCAAACAGCAATGCACAAACTCGTTTCTTGACATTACTGAACTGTGGCTCCAAAAGATGAATTCTTAAATTTTTCGGTTTTTTTGTCTGGTTCTCCAAAATGCACTAATCACCTCACAGAAAACTGAAACACTAGTGAGATAGAATAATTGTGGAGATCAACAGTTCTACAGCTATCGTTCAAAGTTTCATAATAATAAATCCTCAAGAGGGGGTGGGGGGAAGCAGACAACTTGTAAAAAATAAAAGATTAAATGTTTGGTTCATGGTTCAGTTTAATACACATAAAAGAATAATAACAATAGCGATTCAGTTTGCTCACAATTTGGAAATTATATATCTGTATTATCCACATATAAGTATCAAAAAAAGAGGGAAGGTAGTCATGTACAAGGATTCAACAAAAATAAGCTCATAATAGAATTAATCAACAAGCTGCCTTGCTATACCTAAAAAGGGTTAACCATTAAATACTGGAACCACTGCTGAGAGATTCATTTAAGACTAGCCTACAGTTCAAAACCCAGAGTCTGTACATAATTTAGTTAGTTGCGGTACATGAACGAGTAAGGTACACAACATTTCTAAACGATGCTACTTATAATTTCTGGTTGTGCTGGCCCCAGAACGTCTATCAATTATCTCTACCTACATAATAGAAAGTACATGTTACTTATTTACATGGTGATAAGACATCTTTCCGCCATTTACTTTAGGCTGTTTCCTTTTGCCGCCATGTTCCCAATAGAAGAGCAAAGACAAAAGAGAGCAAGATCACCCGAAGTTAAGTATTTATAAGCTTGCACACACCTGTCACCATAATAGAAAGGGCTTTCACAATGTTCTTCCCGATCATTCTTCTGTTGATCATTTGCAAGAAAGTCGAAACTAATATCAAATAGCCCATCTGTGAGTGAGAAAGAAAACTCGCTCGCCTTCCCGCGGCAAAGAACCCACCTGCGGCAATTGGTGTGAAGAGCAGTGCTGACTGCATTCGCAAGAAGAAAAGCAGATCGTTTCTAAAAATTGTGACCAGCTGCTGAAGTAAAGAGAGTATTCTCCTTCCATGTCAACAGAGCCTGACAAAAGAATTAGCTGAAATTAATGCTACACCAGCCAAGTTCAATTTATGTTGTGCATCACATTAAAAGCCATTAATAACAATATAAATATGCATCAACATGGCAATAATTTCTCAACATCTGTAGACTAAAAGAAAAAAATTCAATTTTTGAAATAATTTGTGTTTGTGGGTAAGTTGATATTCCTAAAAGTTAAGAAGCCGGTTTCCATATGCAAAAAAGTGTTAATAATCTCCATAAATATTAAACTAAAATTAACGTACATATTTTTTAGCACGTGAACATGCAGTTCTGTTCTAGAAGTAGGACTCACTGCTTGGCCTTCATAATGCATACAAAATTAAACTAGTAATTCACTACTGAACTGTTGCTGTAACTGGTAATTGTATATTTTCTACTTGCCCCATTCTGTGAAGAGTGATTCAAGGTATAAGGAGCATCAATGCAGTGTTAGGTAATTATTAAGGTAGGGGACTTTTCTGTAAAAATAAAAAAAAAATTCTCTCTACTAATGATGCAGAACACAAATATACTAGGGGGTTTAACGTCCCCGACTAATTTTCGTAATATGTATCCACGTAACCTAACAGAACCTAGCCCCATAATATGTGAATCACTATTTTACATTTTTAAACTAACCTAGGATTGTTGAGTTTTACACTAAACTAGGATTTTTGGATTTAACACTAACCTATGATTTTAGGGTTTTACACTAACCAAGGATAGTAGGGTTTTACACTAACCTAGGATGTTTGGGTTTTACACTAAACTACGAATGTAGGATTGTAGGGATTTAAAAAAACAGTAAAACACACCAAAAGAATGTAAATTGACTCACCTAGGTAGGGAGCTGGTATAATTCCTCTGATGTTAATATACGTAAGCAAACATATTCTGCAAGTTTTTTTAATGTGCTCTACTTATTTTAACATTGCGCCCTCTTGAATATGAACAAGGTAAGCTGTGCAGAACCCATTAATGCAACTTTTGTTGGTCTAGGACGTTTCGTCCAGAAACGTAAACAAACTGGCTATACTGCTCATTTCGCAATTTTGTTCAATTTTTTTTCATATGTTGTACTTATTTTAAAGCTACGCCCCTAGTATATTCGTGTTCTACGTGATTAGTAGAATAGAAATATATCATNTCATATGTTGTACTTATTTTAAAGCTACGCCCCTAGTATATTCGTGTTCTACGTGATTAGGGTAATTTTTTACTTTAGGGGCTTTTCTGAAAATAAGAAAAAAAACTCCAGAAAGTGGTATATTTCGACTCTACTAATAACGTAGAACACGAATATACTAGGGGCATTAACGTACGACTAATTTCGTAATATGTGCCCACCTAACCTAACAGAACCTAACCCCACGATGGGTGAATCACTATTTTACATTTTTAAACTAACCTAGGATTGTTGAGTTTTACACTAAACTAGGATTTTTGGATTTAACACTAACCTATGATTTTAGGGTTTTACACTAACCAAGGATAGTAGGGTTTTACACTAACCTAGGATGTTTGGGTTTTACACTAAACTACGAATGTAGGATTGTAGGGATTTAAAAGAACCGTAAAACACACCAAAAGAATGTAAATTGACTCACCTAGGTAGGGGGCTGGTATAATTCCTCTGATGTTAATATACGTAAGCAAACATATTCTGCAAGTTTTTTTAATGTGCTCTACTTATTTTAACATTGCGCCCTCTTGAATATGAACAAGGTAAGCTGTGCAGAACCCATTAATGCAACTTTTGTTGGTCTAGGACGTTTCGTTAAGAAACGTAAACAAACTGGCTATACTGCTCATTTCGCAATTTTGTTCAATTTTTTTTCATATGTTGTACTTATTTTAAAGCTACGCCCCTAGTATATTCGTGTTCTACGTGATTAGTAGAATAGAAATATATCATAATTTTGAATTTTTTTTGTGTTTTTCAGAAAAGCCCCATAACTTAATAATTACCCAGTGTTAATACAAGATGCAAGTATTTCTTGAAAGTTACTATTTTTTTAAAATGTGTGCTCTCCTTCCTCTCCCAGCAGCTGCCAGAACATCTCCTTCCTCCTGCCTCTCTGTACCTTCACCTG